>JAMKCH010085411.1:0-52798 GCA_023653785.1 Ophioderma brevispina
ATAAGGTAAAAAATCTATCGAATGTCTAATCTATATGAAATCACTACATATTACCCAATATATGAATGCCTCAAAATCTCTCATTGCACTTTTAAATGGGGCTGTCAGATGACAGCACTCTGTCCCTTTTTCAGGAAAGCTTTATTTTAAAGCACACCATCATCCCTTGAAACTGAGACTAACATCATCCCATCCTTCTTCCCATAGTCTAGGTAAATGATAAGGAATCAAGCAGAAAAATCTTGAGTTGGTAGTATTTCAATTTATTACCTTATTTTTGTTCACACTAGGAGAAGCATAGACTATACACATTCTGCCACTCATTCAGCACAGTCTTACAAATAATTCAATGCTATCTTCAGAAGATAGCAAATTATCAAGGATATCTTTTTATATACAGCTCCATCCACATGAACAAATTTAATGTCCTAAATACAATCAAATATATCTTATGCATTTTTTTTTGACTGGGAGTATATAAAATTGTTATTCTTTTTAAGTGCACCAGGTAGTGGGTAGTACAGTATAATGCAGGGGTGTCCAACCTTTGACGCAGAGGCCGCATTGGTTGAATCCAAAACCATTGTGGGTCGCAAGCAAATAATCTGGGGGTGGGGTTCTCAAGAGCCTCTGGGAGTCAGGAAGTAAGACCCATATCTACATATCAATTTTTGCCGAAAAAGAGACACATAGCTGTACCAGAGAATGCAGATTTTGGGCCAAATTTAACAAAAATTTGCCATATTTCCCAGAAATCTCGACCTTTTTAGCAAATATGAGAAATTTTGGTTCATCCTCTATGTAAGACCTCATGAAATTATAAGAGGATCAAAGGATTACAAGGATTGTACAGCTTTATTCCGTAAAAGAGTCTTTACTCTAGTCTAACTCATGAATATCTTACACCAAGGTAAGACCGAAATTTTGGCTTCAGATTGAGGAAATTGGGCTAATTTTCCAACAATTAGATAATTTTGGTTTCACATTTAGGAAATGGACTAATTTTGCAACAAATGTTCGTAAATGTTCAAAAGTGACCCATTTCTACACCAAAATTGGCATAAAATGGGTCATTCATATTCCAGAAGGCTGAAAATGAGACCCATATTTGCGTCACGTCCCTGTATGGTCATTTGTGTTGAGTAGCCTCCGGGCAATAATCATCCACACAAATCAGTTGAATTGCGGCTAAGACTGAGAGTGGGGAATTATATTCATGTTTGACCGTGTGTATGTTGATGTGCTTGTGCGGTATGTGTGTGTGTGTGGGGGGGGGGTAAAAAAAAAAAAAAAAAAAAAAAAAAAAAAAAAAAAAAAAAAAAAAAAAAAAAAAAAAAAAAAAAAAAAAAAAAAAAATTCTTTGGTTCTATGCGTGAGAAATTAATGACATCTTTTCTTGAAAAAATATATTATTCATGGGTGCAAATTCGTCTGAGTTTGCGAGAATCAACTTTACTTGAAATGAATACATTTAATACATGATTCAATGGGAGAAATTGATTCTCACATCTGGATGCTACGAGAATCACTGCGAGAATCGATTCTGTGATTCTCGTCGAATTTGCATCCCTGTTATTTGACACATTTATGCATTTTATTTTTCTGGGAAGTGCCTCCCGGGCTGCATTTGAGCTCTTAGTGAGCCACAAATGGCCCGGGGCCGCAGGATGGACACCCCTGGTATGATAGTTTTATTTCTTGGAAGTACCTACATGAACCAGATGTTGTGCTTTTGAAATTGCTTAATGGGTAATTGGAAGGTAAACACGGTTGCACCTGGGTACCCCACAGCTACTCTATGTAATTCCCAATGACCTGTTGGGAGTTAAGGAGGAACTGAACACTCAGTTCACCGTCCCAGCCTATAGTCGGTGTCGGACTAGAAATTTTCCCGGCCCTAATTAGACAATGGCCCTATTGAACAACAAAAAACACCTTGTAATGTATATTTGTCTACCCGGCCCATTTGGGGGCACAAGGACTGCAATTTTGTCTCAAAAACAGACCTCAAATGAGGTCCAGTCAGAAAATTTCTTGAGCAAGCATTATGGCCAGGGTGACCCCATTTAGAGAGTTAATTAAATCTAATGTACACCTCATTCAGTTAAGATTAACCATTGAAAATAACAGTACTAAACAACAACAAATAATAATATTCAAGAGCTTGTAAGGCCAAAAAAAGAACAACTTTATGGTTTCCAGTAGGCTGCACATATTTTGTTTTTGAAGTATTTCAACCGCATTTCATTTTTTCATTGCATGAACTGAGAATTTTTTTTTTTGCACCTCAGGTATAGAAAAATTAATTTAAAAAATATAAGTGGTCCCCCATTGATATTTGTGATGTATAAACTAATAATTTACAGTAAAATATGGTTTGCAACCATTTTGAGTTACATTTGGTGTGATTTAAGGCATTTCAAGGGAAATTCCTTTTCAAAATTTTTTTTTAAAAATGCATTTCGCATTTGAATTTTTTGGTCTACCTACTGGAAACAAGCTTGTTTTTTTGTGCCTAATATGACACAAACAACAAACATATTAAATGCATATTTATAATATTTTGAAATCATAAGTAGTCTTGCATTGGATTGCTATAAATACTGTGTAGTGCTATATACATTTTTAAATACAAGTGACCATCACCATACCTCAAGGAAGAATCTGGCTGTGTTCAAAATATTTTGAACACAGCCAGATTCTTCATTGAGGTATCTACCATACTGACCCGAGTATAGTCCCATCCTCGATTATAATCCTACCCCAGTTTTTTTGAAAGAATCTGAATGCATAAAATCCTATTGTAATCCTACTATAAGTTTTTGCTGGAAGGCAATAGATTACATGCAATTTTTGTTACAATCATTACTGTTTTAGTAGTTTCTTGTAGTGATTTTCTTTACAAAAAATAGGTTCATGCTTCAGTTCATTTAGAGGTCTTTGTTGATCACACTCTTTTGACACATGAAAATAACTGGAATAGGTTTAGCTCTGAAAGGCTAAAATGTTGATGCTTACGTGTTTCGTGTTAGGGTGGAGATGGCATTATAATCCCACCCCCTAAATTCAAATTTAAGGTATAAAGCAGGTGGGACAATACTAGGATCAGTTCAGTAATTCTCTCTTGTAGGTACCCCAGAGGTCACTCTGAACAGAACAGAAACCAATATAAGTTTACATCTACATTTCAAATTCTTGAAGTACATCTGTGTGCAATTTACTACTACAGTTTTGAAATCAGTTCTTGGAACACTGGGTATACTTTTTGAAATTCTATGTGGACTTGACAATGGTAATTAAATGATGTATATTGTATTTGAAAGAAAAGCAAACATCCCTAACAATGATTTACTCTTCCCCCTCCTGAATCAAAAGAAGCTACTTGGCCACCCAAAACCCTCTTTTTAGCTATATTTTTCAAGGTGTTTATGGATAGAATGAAATAAACAGCGGTTCAAGAAGTAGTGACTTGAAAGTAGCCATGCAGCTCAGTATTCTACAACCAGCTCAACAATGTGTAATATTACTTTAGCCTATAGAGGATGCTATAAATTGCATTACAGACATCGTCTTTTACGGGGATTGATTGAGAGTGATCGCGCTCTCCTACAGCTCTCCTTAAGTGCATTTGATTAATCCTCTGTAGCTCTCCTTTAGTGCATTGTAGGAGAGTGATTTGTAACTCCTCTTGGAAGATTATGTTTTGATGTACATTATTGAAGTGGTAAATGTTAATTTTTTCCTCAATTTTCTCCTAAATTTGACATGGACAGCTTTTAGGAGAGCACTACCTCTTTTTTTTTAAATACAATGTCTGCATCATTATCTGCTGTGTTTGTCTATTATTTATGTCTAAAATGTTAGTTAAAAAGAAAGAGATGATCAAAATATCAACCTATTTGCATCAATGTAGACATTTAGGTATTCCACAACACGAAAAATGGACAAAAATTTAGATCTAGTTGTTCGCAGTTTCTGCTTTGCTTAAAAATAAATATTGTCAGAGACTACATGTATACTTACAGCAATATACATGTTTTGGTTCCGTTTCCTCACCAAATGGTTTATTTTACATGGTTCAATCAACTCCTCTGGCACTTTTGTTATTTTACAATGAAATAGTATGGTTATAACTAACATGACTTTGCATTAGTCACATCAGTCACAGCTCAAATGATGTTGTATACACATAGGTGATGTAAGTTAAAATGTGCTTGTTTAGGAAGAGCAAGGGCATAAAACTTCTGACTTTTTCATCCCATCATTCAGGCTCGGGGGGTTCGTAAATTTCTTTAGGAGGGCCCTTGCAAATATCTCTTAGGGGTAGGGTACCATTTATGACCATGGTTGCCATGATCTCAGTCATACCATCAGCGTCTTCCAAGGATAATGGAATAGCAATGGCGACTGGTGTTGGTAGTGTTCAAACAAATCATATGGTTGGAATCCCATCCACCATGGTTCCAGGATGAGTATGGGGGGTAGCAGGGGGGTAGGTAGCAGGGAGGAACTTCTTCACAGAGGTTTGAGACTGTGGGTATCATGTTATTACAGGATAAATCACCCCGAATGTAAGTGTAAAAATTGCGGTCCCCAATCAGTACTAATACAGATATCAAAAATTTATTACAGAAATACAGATAAAAAATGCAAGGGACTGGAAATAACGAGAAGGCAGAGGAGGTTTTCTGCCACTGGATTGGTTTCCATGAGCAAAATGCTACCCAACAGTGACAAGATGAGGCTGAGTTGCTGAATGAGAAGATTCTGAGTAGTACTTGAAACGAGAGAATCGTATTCCTCCAGGGATTGATAACTCTCAGCATCTGTTAAGAAGGCTTTTTTTTTTTTTGGCGGTAACAAAAAGTTATAGGTGTTATTTTATATATAGTTTGCAAACAATTTTTTCTTGTAAGTATAGGTAAAGTAATGAAAATATAATGAAAAAGAATTAATTAAAAGACTTGGATCACTTGGCAATTGACACCGATATTAAAGGTTCTGTCACAATGTTAGGGTTGAATTAATGCAATACTTGCAATTACAGACAATATCAGAACAGCTCTTTTGATTATGGTATATTGAAATCTCAGGTGCACAATTAAAGGCCGACTCGGAGATGGCGTTTCATGAATCATGTTTTTTTTTTGATATACATAATGCTGTCCTCTAAGTAATCACTGTGCCTAAAATAACTACGCTCAACTAAAGTCATCATTATAGAAAAATAACAACTTTCTGGAATTTTTGTTTTATTACAAGGAAATAAGGAGGAAATGAGATAAAAGGGTACGGTAAGGAATAAAGTGAGGGGTATAAGGATTGAAGAAGAATGCGAGCAAAGAAGTGGGATGCGAGGGCTATGAAGGAGGGGCTGGAGAAGGGGGGTGAGTGAGTTGAGGGGAACCCAAACAAGGTGTATAAGTAAGTGAAGGCAATGAAAAAGGAAGAAGAGATGTTTGAGGGGGAAGCGGTATGAGAGGAAGAATACTGGAAGGAAAGTTGAACTCGTGAGAAAGATAGAGGCAGGTCTGGAAAGAGCATATAGAAGAGAATCATGAATGGGAATGAATGGGATCAGAGGGTGGAGGATGTGATGTGGTGGAAGGGCAAGTTGCGCTCAGCGGGAAGAAGAAGTGGTAAATGCATGGAGAAATGGAAACAGGAAAGGCTGGTGGACCCTCGGAAGTGAGTGAGTGTTGAGATGATTATTGCGAATGGAGAGATGGGGATTGGTTGTGGTGATGATGGAGAGTTGTGTAGAGGTGTGGATGGAGGAGGAATGCCGTTGGAGTGGGCTGTGAGTGTGTTAGTTCCAATTTTTTAAGCGGAAAAGGGATGCAATGAGCTTTGGGGGCGGATAGGGGTGTGAAAGGTTGGTGGAGCATGCCATGAAAAATGTGGAGAGGGGGTACTAGAGAACAGAATTCGGAGGATAGTTAAAGTGGATGAGATGCAATTTGGTTCTATGCCAGGGAAGGGAACGCTAGATGCAGTGTTCATTTTTGAGGAGGATCTGCAGAGGAATATCAGCAAGGAATAGTGTATATGTGCTTTGGGACGGGAGAAGGCCTTGACATTGATAGAGTACCGAGGAAAAGTGATGGAGTGGAAGCTGTGGCGAGAGGAAGAGGGGTATCCAGGAAGTGGTGGTTTAGAGCGGTGATGAGTCTGTATGAAGGAGCAAAACAAAGTTAGAGTAGGGTCTGAGTGTCTGAGGTGAAGGTGGGTGTGGGGCATCAGGGGGTTCTGTGCTGTCGACGTTGGTGTTTGCATTGTGGGTGAATGTGGTTTGATGTAGTGAGATGTTGTATGCTGGAGATGATTTAGTTTTAATGTGTGAGGGACAATGGAGGGTTTGAGGGAGAAGTTTGGAAAAAGTTGTTGGGAAGTGGGAAGAAGGCATTTAAGAGTAAGGGCCTGAAGGTAAACCTTGGGAAGACTAAAGTGATGGTGAGTGGGGAGGCGGGGAGGTGTTAGTAGTAAGGTGGACCCCTGTGGAATATGTGGAAAGATGGTGAGGGCAAATTCAGTGTGGTCTGTGAGAAATGGGGGAAATTGGATTCCTGGGAGAGGCACAAAGATGAAGGAGTGACCCCAAGTTTGGCAGAGACTTTGTGTGTGAAGATGCAAGAAGAGAGTTGAGGGAGTAGTGGGGAAAATGAGGTGGAAAAGTTGTGTGGACGAGGTGGAAACAGTGATGAAGGAGTTCACATACCTAGGGGACAGGATTAGGCGGGTGGTGGTGGAGGCGGCTGACAGCCAGAGTAAGGTATGGGTGGGCTGTGAAGTTTAGAGAATGTGTAGAGTTGTTGCTTGGGAGGAGAAGATAGATTTCCTTGGAGATGAAAGGGATGGTGTACAAGAGTTGGGTGAGATCAGTGATGCTGTAGGGAAGTGAGACATGGTGCTGAGTGAAAATGAGATGGGGATTTTTGAGAAGGGCAGAGAGAAGAGCAATGGTGAGAGCAATGTGTGGTGTGAAATGATGGATAGGAAGAAAAGATGAGGATTTTTTGATGCAGATGTTGAGGTTGGAAGAGGCGCCTGACCGACTGGCGAAGCGAATGGTGTAAGATGGTATGGGCACGGTGAGGAAGGCATGAGGATGAGAGGCATGTTTTAAAAAGGCTTTGAGTTGAGGTGGTTGGTGAGGAAGAGGGGGCCGACCAAAGAGGAAATGGAGGAGAAGGTGGAGGAGGAGAGTAGGAGGGTTGGGTGAGGATGCGGGGAGCGTTTGTTGAATCAGGCAAAGTGGAAATAGGGAGTAAGGGCGATTGTACGAATGTGAGGTGAATCCGGCCACCCCCGGTGCGGGGACAAAACCGGATTTAAAACTTTGGTTTTACTACTACTAATAGCATGGATATCCGATGGCACTGCTATCCTTGCATAAATTTTACGCAGGAAAACGGAAAAGCGAGTCATCTTAACTGTGGAATTAAGTATTTTAGGGACTATCTTTAGTTCTGATGAGACATATTTTTAATTGCTACCCAAAAAAAGTAATATTTCGAAATCTCTGAGTCAGTCTTTAATGGAGGTATGATATTAAGGATTGAAGAAAGACTTGTAAGCCCTTGAAAAAAGACACTTCTACTGAAAATTGGTTAAATTTTACCAGATATAATATAAATTATAATTTGCAGTGACAACGCCGTACTGAGACATCAAAATGAAGCCCATCTTCATCACTTCTTGAGTAGGTCAGGGATCTTCTTATTTGATCTGTAGCCATGATTCCAGTATCTTTGTCCGATTTATCTGTTTGATTGCTAAGATATAAAATAAAGTATTACACTTAAACTTAAAAGAGTCTTGTGATGAGGTCATATGACCTTGCCAAGAGAGTCTGCACAAAATGTTTTGATGCGTTTTCTGAGGCAACATGAACTTCTGATTCCAATCTCGATGATGCAACTTTTGCATCTTGAGCATTTTGAGAAGGGAAGGGGAAAATTACAGGGACAACTTTTGAAATGTTTCACAGGGGGTTAAAAGGTGTATAGACCTGATCATCTGGTTCTAAGTGTTTAATCCAGTATGAAAGGTTTACAAACTTGACACGTTAAATTTACCACCCTTCCATATCTAAAAATGCTCAAGGATGCAAAAGTTGGCATCATCACGCTTGTAACCAGCAGTAAAGGTCTGCCGTAAACCATCAAAACATTTGGGGCAGACTCTTTTGCAAGGTCATAAGCAAGGTCTATGGTTCTACCACTAGACTAAAATAGGAATGTGCTTGATGCTGTGGCATGTACATGTACATATAAAATAATTTTAATAAGTACATTATGAATACTTTTGTAGGAGAGTGAAAAAAGGTCTGATTCTGATAGGAGTGGAGAACATTCCCATAAACCACTATGCTCATTGCCATGCTTTTGAGCACCACCACCATACCATATTTGGGAAACATTACAACATTTGATTATCTCCCTTAATTACCATCAGTGTGCAAATTAAGCAGTACCGTACTCGGGCTTCTTGATGTCTAAAACTGCTGTCAGAAAATTTTTGTCATAATAATGTTGTTATGACATCAGTGTATTTGAAATATTTCCACCGATTCCTTGTCGAAATCTGTTTAAAAAATTATAAATCTCAATTTTCTTAGTTAATCAAATGATTTTGAGATTATCTAAGAGCAAACAGATAACATGATGATTCTAATCTTGGTTATACCAAGTAAATACTGAATGTCAACATTCCTAGTATTAGTTACACTAGGCTCACATGTAAGCAGAATGCTGTGTTTGCCATCAGACACAGAGGCATTTCTCTCTTCTGGGTATATTCTATATGTTCTGAATTAACATCACTATTTTTTAAATCTTTGAGCATCACAGATAGTTGCTCAGTGATTGTAAATTATTTTCAAAAATTTCATAATTATAGGTGTTTTCATGGCCATAATTTTGAAAAAGCAAATGAGTCTAAACTGAGTCAGTGGGTTTTGAGATGGCTTCTCAAATGACTTGTAATCATCTGACGGGAGATTTTATGCGGATGTAAATTTCGCTCAAATTGCACGATGGATTGTAGACCACCTACTGAGAACGTTTTGAAGGGTTATTGGACAAACAAGTACAAAAGAAAACCACAAACTTTGTTTTGAACTTGCTATCGTAATCATCCATATAGAAAACCATGCACGACAGAAAATACTAAATCATCATCTTATTACAAAAAGACGGCGTATTCGGCTTATTCACTTCAGGTGTGATCTAGTACATTGGTAAGTATTCCAAATATGCAAAATAACCAGGTTAAAAAAATGAGGGTGCTTCTTTCTGGAAATGACCTCATGTGTCTTTAAAGTTTATAACCTATACAGAATCTGCCAGTGTCAAAAGAGCTAGGGCAAAAGTTGTGACCATGCAGTCAAGTTGTGATCAGCATCTGTTTACGAAGTCCCAATAATAACAAACCATTACTAAGGTATGTTTTCTACCATCTTTCTTATCTTTTCAAAATATTTTCATAGCATTGCTTGAAATTATTTTCAATCAAATATTTGACAATTATGATATTTATTCAATACATGTGCATATACAGAGGGAAAGATACCCAGGTATTAAAGGCTGATTCAGAGATTTTGAAATATATAATTTTTGTGCAGTAATTAAAAATAGTCATCCAGAACTAAAGATAGTCACCTAAAATGCTTAACTCGAAAGTTACAGATGAATCAGATTTTTCGTTTTCATGCAGTAAATATTTATGCACAGTGTAACAGTGCCATAGGATACCGTGTATAACAAAAATTCCGGATCCGGAATTTTATAAGAAAGTTGTGATTTTCTATATGAAGGACTTTGATTTGAGCTTAGTTATTTCACACAGTGATTAGTTAGAGGACAAGCATTATGTATATGCAAAAAAAACATGATTTGTTTGAAAATTGAGTGAGCCCTCATCGAGAAATCTACGAGTCAGCCTTTAATTGTGCACCCAAGATTTCAATATTCTATATGAAGGACTTCGTTTTTAGCTTAGTTATTTCACACAGTGATTAGTATATGGACAAGCATTATGCATATGCAAAAAACATGATTTGTTTGAAAAATGAGTGCGCCCTCATCGGGAAATCTGAGTCAGCCTTTAAAGCAGGGTTTCCCAACCTGGGGGTCGCGACCGGACCCTTAATTAAGAAGGGGGTCGCAAAGTTAATCGAAATGAAAATGTAAGTACTTGTCTAAAAGGCAGGAACAGAATTGGCAAATAAGATAATTTAAATATTTAAAGCAAGACAAACTGATTTTGCAGTGCTTGCCACTGTGCCTCTCCACAACACCTTCAATTTTTTCTTGACTGGTCAAATTTCTTTTTGAGGATATATTATTTTTAGTAATGTTGATCGTCGCAAGCCAAGTGTCAAGAAATGGGGTCTTGGATTGAAAAAGTGGCGAAACCATTATTTAAGTTTGTTAACAGTTCATGCCCGTAGTGCACGGTCTAATGCTCCCATTTAAAACAAGATGACTAATCGTCACGCTGCTGATCTTCAGTCCTTTCAAATGCAAATACACAAACCATTCACCAAAAGTAGACAATTTGAATAATACAAACACAGGTGGCATTTAATTTTAGAACTTGTAAAATTTATGCCCCCTTTTTTGTTGTTGCAATCAGCAGCCAAAATTGCTCCATAAGAATAATTACATGTGGAGAACATTTGCTTTTGTTTTGCAATAAACACACATTGTTTGGTGTACACGTAAATACCCAACTTGGCCCTCAGGAACAAAAAAAAAGTTGTTGATTGTGAATTTTGTTCATGCTTCAACAAGTCACATTTGACATTATGGTTTTACATTGTGTGTAGTTACTATAAACTTTTATAACTGATGGTAAAATACCATAATTTCACATACCTTTCTTTATTTTGAAAGTGAAATGGACATTATTGCAGAATATTTTCACCATTAAATATACACTAGACAAGGGCACACTTTGCAATAAACCATAACAGAATAAAAAAAATCATTAAATATGATTTATAAATTAACCATTTCTGCTGGCAGTCTGGTATGGGATGCATCGTGGAACGGCCAGTAATTTTATGGATTTTTGAAACAGTCTAAAATCAAACTTGATAATTTTTTTATGTTGTTAAACCTTTTTGAACTGAAGGGTGTTTTTGTATGTTTGTCCATAGTACTAACAGATTTTTAAAAATTGGCAAAATGCCCATTGACAGCAAAGAAAACTTAAAGACACTATCAGTGATTTGATAAATGAGAAAATGAAAAAAAAAACCCCAGATTTTTGCATGTCTGTAAGAAGTATAGGTACCCTAACATCCCCTACAAGTGAGAAGACCAAAAGCAACCTAATAAGGACAAAATTGGACATTTTAGTCATTACTGTCTGTATAGACATATACTACAACACAAAGTTGAATGTATATTCATATCTTCAATCATTGCTGTTTTCTTTTCTGTCAATTTTTCAGTTGGAAAAATAACTTACAATAATTATACAGACTTATCCTTCATTTTTAAGCTATTCCTGCCAATTTGATTAGTGTCTTTAACAAATTTCTTCACAGTGTATGTAAGTTTACACATACACACCCATACACATGTGCACAAACACATGTACACACTCAGTCATCATCACACACTTGAACACAATCTTTTGCCTGCTCATGGACATCTCCCTGTCCTATTCCACAAACGTAAAGGAATAATATAATTTGAAGTAGCAATATGCATAATTGACAAACGGTATAATTTACAAATTAAACTGTTTGCAAGTTTATATTTTGGTGAAATAATTTCATTGTTTGGGAAATTGTAGAAGTGAATTAAAATTCACTGACAGGACATGCATTGTTTTGTTGTAATTTATATACATGGAGCACCAGGAAGTCCTGTATTTTTAAATACATTCCAACATAGCAAATGTATTTTTGTATATTAAACCTTAATTGTCTTAAATATGGGTGATCTTAAATCAATATTATACTATCTGTGATTTTGGTCATACTTACATAAAGATAAAACAATCATATCAAGCTGGAAATGTGATTAAACACTGCTTAAACTCATTTACTAAACTGTTTGTTAAGTAATTGATTATTTACTAAACTATCACCAGCTATTGTATATATTTATTAATCTATCCCTGGAGATGGCCAGCGCACGATAGTGTTGAAAAAAAAAAAAAAAACCATGTGCGCTTGGCCGGATTCGAACCGGCGACCTTCGTATTACATGCACGACACTCTAACCGACTGAGCTATCAAGCAGGGTTGGTAGAAGAGCAATAGATATCATCTATAGGTGTTAGGTTCGAAAGGTGTCCTTCGCTTTCCTAGCGGATAGCATCAGAACTGTATATTTATCATATACCATTATATTTGTTTTTTTTTTAATTTAAACTACTTAGTTCTCCAGGTAGACAAGGTTGTATATATTTATTAATCTATCCCTGGAGATGGCCAGCGCACGATAGTGTTGAAAAAAACCCCATGTGCGCTTGGCCGGATTCGAACCGGCGACCTTCGTATTACATGCACGACGCTCTAACCGACTGAGCTTATCAAGCAGGGTTGGTAGAAGAGCGATAGATATCATCTATAGGTGTTAGGTTCGAAAGGTGTCCTTCGCTTTCCTAGCGGATAGCATCAGAACTGTATATTTATCATATACCATTATATTTGTTTTTTTATCACCAGCTATTCTCAAACAAACTTTGTGTACTAATAGAGAATCCAAAGAAAATATGACCCCAATTAAAGATTGTCTTCAGAAGACCATATGCATATAAAAGTGTCCCAAAATTACAAAGGGCATTTCATTATCCACAGCCTTGTTCCCCCCTCCCCCCGACTTGCCTAAAAAAGTTGAGATTTTTATATCATCTGAACAGTTAGCTTAAAGTGACAGGAGATGATTTTTTTGAGGATATGAATTTCTCTAAAATTGTACTGGATCGATTGTAGACCACATACCAAGAATGTTTTAAAGGTTTATTGGACAGTGTCCTTATATCTCTTATTATAGCATGTTTGCGTAATATTACGTGCAAATTTGATTTACTCTGGAAGAAATAATTTTGTATTTTCTGTCTGTAAACTGACAAATTACAACACAGGCTATTGAGCAATCGTGATACAAACATTTGTGCATAATATCAAATTGATCAAAACACACCGTCAAAATCACCTGAAATTTGGGAAATAGCCTTTTTTTGGGAGTAGCTGCTGAACCATAAACAAAAAGTTAGGTACTAGGATCATGAAATGCACCTTTAAAAAACACACATTCCACATAGCCTCTTTAAAAAAAAGGATTTTTCTTAATTTTCCCCATTTTTTTTCTGACACAAAACCTTTTTTGAGGGTCTGACATACATAACATATATCAAGAATAAAACTATTATGGTGCTTACCATGCACAGCAGATAAGTGTAGGTAGTCAATCAATCAGACTGTCAATCGTTGACTTTAAAATTCTCACTTGAATATATGTACAATAATTAGGTTGATATTATCACGCAATGTACTTTTCAGTGACTCTGTTGTTGTTATTCTGAATGGCTATTGAGGTGTGACGTGTTCTAGCAATTTATCAAGGGATCACATAAGGTCGGTGTATTTATATTTTCAGGCAGATATTTCGCGCCAGACAGTGGTGATTCACACCTTATTTGCATATGTGATGTCTTCAGTTTGGGAAATTCCCACACATACTACGTACCGTGCCAAGTTTTCTGTTTATTTATGTGAATATGGGTTGTTATGGTAACAAAGTTGGTGTTGATTCAGCAAAGATCCTGATGACACTATATAACCATCTTTTCATGAGTAGAAATTATGGAGTAAATTTGAACTTCCCCTACAATTTTCTGAGGCTTTTTTAAGCGAATGTCTGAAATGAGAGTCTAGCAAATTTATGATCAGTGCTTTAACAATACAATTTATTGTTTAATCATTAGTTTCAATGTCCCTCTCACTGTGATCAAATAGTTATAAAGAAATTAGTGGTGGGAAAATGTTCTCAAAATACTTAAATACCCTCCAGTTGAACTTTGCAGAAAATCCTTTTAATTCAATCTACTCAGGTCGATATACATGTACTAGTTTGTCAACTTTGCAGTCCCCAGTCTTTTATGCCATGCACTTGTTTGTTCATTATTATTGTTTTGGTTGGTTTTCAGGCACCTGGAGGAAATAATGCCAGTTACTTTCATATCAATGAAATCATAACTATAGGTATATGCCACTGTGTAATAAAAGAGTGTTCCTCAATTGAGATTACCCATGGTATGCCCCATGGTTTTATTATGCTAGTCTAGTCAGTGTTGCCAAAAAAATTGGATAGGTATGGCACCAGAGTACAAAAAGCAGTCCAGTTTTTATGTTAACCATAGGTTTCTAAGGGACAAAAAAATCACCTCTACCCCCGGCACCCACCTAAATGTCACTTCAAAAGTAGCCTAATTGGGTGGGTAAAGTGTGGTGTTGGCAATACTAAGTGTAGTTAGCTTTTGTTAACTACACTTAGGATACCAGACCTTGCGAGTGATAATAATGATGGAACAAAACTTTGGCAGACTATATGCAATTGTTTATGATATGCTATTTCCAATACCAATTTTGAGGGTGCTGCATAATACACAGTTGTATGTTGGGTCAGGTAATCCCACGCCTGGTGTTCAGTTTCAGTCCAGAAAAATCTAAAAAAAAATATATGACAGGATGTCCAGTCCAAACTACAAAAATAAAAATGTTAATGCAAGATTGTTAGATTACGGTCATCAGTGTTGTGGCAAAAGTCTTTGTGGGTTGTTTGTGGACTCTCTCAGTTAAATGTTTTAATTTCAGAATCAGTGACATGTTATATACCTTTTCTTATCATTGGCTGGTATTCTGAAAGGAGTCGAACTTTAAACCATTGTTTAAACCAGGGTTAGTCCTACATGAGTGGACCTTTTTTCGTTCCAACCTACCCTAAAATGTGCTGTAAGGGGTGAGAAAATTTCTCATGGATAGGCCAAAGTAGCTTATCTATGAGGAATTTTCTCACCCATTACATTTAACTTTCACAGTATATTTTGGAAAGGAAAAAGGTCCACTCACATAGGACTAACCCTGGTTTAAACCTTGGTCTAAAGTTAGGCTAGTATTCTGAAAGGGAGTCTGTGATTCAGTCAGCCATCAAAACAAAAATCCTTTGTTTCATTCAGATTCAGTCCTTGCCAACCTGTAGCTTATGGTGCACTCCAAAGAGGACAATTAAGGAAACCCAACCCACACATATGTAAAAGTTGGGCTGGATAGAGGTTAATTTTTTGGTTTACAAAAGAAAACTTGCAAAATCACAAGTCTTGGCAAGAGTTCAATATCTTAATGATTTGTTCCACTTTTATTTCCTGTTTAGAAATCTGTAGGATTACATGAAAGAAATCAATTTGAAGGAGTTGTAAATGGGAAAGTACTGCTGAAAATCAGAAGAAATTAGGGGGAAATATATTTAAAGAGACACAAGGACATTTCCAGAAAGAAGCGCCCCATTTTTTTTGAATCCGTGTTTTGTGCATATTTGAAATGTTTACCATGTATTAGATCACACCTGAAGTTATGTAATGAGATCATTAAGCTGAATGATTTAGAATTTTCTACACAAAAAAAAATCAAGCATGCTTTTCAATGGGGATGATTATGATAGCAGGCAAGTTCAAAACAGTTTTTTTTACTTGTTTGTGCAATAAACCTTCGAAACATTCTTGGTAGGTGTTCTATAACCGATCAAATGCAAATTGTGAGAAATTTATAACCTAAAAAATCTTCTGTCCTTTTTAACAAATGTAAAAAAGAATGATCCAAACTTAAGGTATTCTGAAGGATTTTATTTTTCTTTAAAGACATCAGTGATTTATCCGAAAGAGTGAAAATATTTTAAAATGTGCAGGAATAGTTTAAAAGTGAAGGATAAGCCTATAGAATTCTCATAAGTTACTTTTTTCAACTGAAGAATTAACAGAAAAGGAAGAAAACGGCAGTGTTCAGAGATTCAAATCTCCATTCAATTACATGTTATAGTAAGTGTCCGAACGGACAGCAATGACTAAAATTTCCGATTTTGTCCTTATTAGGTTGCCTCTGGTCCTATCATTTGCAGGGTATGTTAGGATACCTGTTCTTGTTACAAACCTGCAAAAATCTGATTTTTGATGATTTTTTTGATTTTCTGATTTATCAAATCACTGAGAATTGCATAATCCAGGTTGCTTTACCGCAAGATGTATTGCATTTTGTGAAGCCAATTATGTTTCAAATTGGTTGCAGTGGAATTCATTAATATTTGGAGCTTCTTCACTAAAGAGCTAAAGCTTTCTACTCAAAGCATAGGTTTGCCAAAAATATTGCGCAGTTTCACCATAGCCACAGCAATAACCAATTGCAAAATCACCAGACTAGAACAGACGTTGTATTTAATATTTAAGTGTGTTAAACAGTTTGCTTTGTGGTCATCACACTATGAGCTAGTAAAATCTCAATTCCCTAGGCAGAGTTCAGTAGCTTTCATTCACCAATGTATTTAGAAAATACACCCCTTGGTTTTGGGGTATACAGGGTGTCCACAAAAAAATGGTGCAAGGCAAAATCACCCTCGTTGGAGGTGAAAACAATTAAATAGTGATGTTATATTTACAACATGTCATAAATGAAATCTTGGCTTTTGAATACCGTTTACAGCATCCGATTTGGTTTTTGCAATCCAGATATATGAGGAATATTCCAAGAGAGGGTGAAATACCAATTGTGCCACTTTTCACAGAATGGGATAACATAACACAATCAAATCATGCATAGCTATGTTTGTTGATAAGACACTTCATTGATTCGAAAGAATTCATCCATCACACAATTATAATGCTTGATCTTTTTTGTGTTGCTTCAAATCAATGTTTCTATTTCTGTGTAAACATTCTAAAAATGACTTCATGAATAGGTAAAGAACATTAAAATAGAGCACACTCAGGTGAAAACATATCAAACAATTATAAATTGCACACCTTGCCAGAGTTCTGGAAAATGAACTTCTCTTTAAGTAAATTGAAAATACAACTAACCATAGTTCTGTAATCAAATTGAAATTGCACATGATTATTTAAATGATAATGGAACTCTTTTGATGTGCATTTGTAGGTTTGATGTAAAATCTTAAATCAATAAGCCCTATCAACATGATGTGTCCCATTCTGTGAAAAGTGGCACTGCACCCTCTCTTGGAATATTAGCCATATCTCTGGATTGCAACTACCAAACCGGATGCTGTAAACGGTATTCAAAAGCCAAGACGTCATTTGTGATATGATATAAATATCACGCCAATATTTTATTGTTTTCTCCTCCAATGAGGGCGCTTTTGTCTTGCACCATTTTTTTGTGGACACTCTGTAATATATGATACCCAGACCACACAAGGTCAGTTCATGTCAATGTATGTATAAGTACAACCCACTGAACTGTGGCCTTGGTGGATGAGCTTATTGTAACTCATAGTGTCATATGCAGACATGATTTCAAGCTGAAAGGGCATGCACAGTTAGGTCCATATATGGGGTTTGGCACAATTGAAGGATTGGAGTATAGGTTTGGGATTTTCAGGTTAGGATTAGAGTAATGATAAGATTAGGGGAAGGATTAAAGTATTATGGTTAGAATTGGGTTTGAAGTCAGAGTGGTGTACTCTATTGTGAAAAAACTTTTTATCTCATTTGACCAAATTTTGGCATGTTTCATGAGAAAGTGGTCCAAATCTTCTGATTTTACATAAAATGTACAATTTCAAGTATGAAATGCAATTTTTGGGGCATTTTTGTTTGTCTAAATTGGAAAGTTTTGTAGCAAGAACATACTATTTAAAGCTAAATTTGATCAATAAATATGATTTTCAGCCAAAGATCCCCCTTTCCTTAATACAAATATTACACTAGCGACTAACATGCATTATTTTCCCTACTTTTTATGAATTTTATCTGAGGATTTATTTTTTTGGATAGATGTATTATGTATTTTAGGTCACTTATTTTATGAAGCCGATTTCCAAACTAGCCTGTATTTATTTAAATTTGTACAAACAAAATTTGTTTTTCTGGCAAATGTTACATTTGATGGACAAAATGGGAATATCACAGCTCTATGCAAGGACTGATCGTTTTAAAATAGTGCCATCCCATATTTTATTGATTTACTGAACAATTAATTGCCCAGTGCCATTTTGCTTTTTTACTTTTTTTAATATCTGATGTAATTGCATCATTATAGCTTTTGACAGTGTGTATTTATTTTGTTTTTATTATTATGTCTTGAACATGTGCAATATCTCGTTTTAATTTTGTATTTGCTAATAATTACTGTGTTTTTAATGATTGTAAACCACTTGTAATTTGGCCTTAAGGCCACGATTTGTGTGTGAATAAAATATACTATACTATACTATAAATTTTTGTCCATCAAAAAGTGTAACATACAACACACAAAGTCTCATATCTGGAAAAGCACTTGTTGCAGGCAACTAAATTTTTACCAGATTTTTCTTTAGAGAGTTAGGTAGTTTAAATATGTCAAAAAATCTAACAGAGTGGCCAATCAAAATTGTTTTGATTAATGTGTTTTCTAGGTACAACCAAAGTAATGGACCTCTCTCTCTTGTGAAACATGATTTTTGTTAGTCTGCTCGATAGACTCCTTTTAAAACTGGTTTCTTGATTTCTTTCTGGGAAAACACCATTCAATAATATCATACTCATTTTAGCAGTGTGGCACCTCCATCCTGCCAAAAAGACAATCTTCTGGATTCAGATTAGTGAGTGAACTATGAGTATTCAACCATGTTTCTCATTAGTGCATGGTTAATGAATTGCGACCGCATACACAAACCAGTCATAATGAAATGCAACCTTTTTTCCAGAATTATGCCACGGTAATGAAAACATTGGAATATTAACCTCTTGGGCACTATCTGCTTATCGATTGGCATCTAAGTACTATTTTGATTGGTTACTTGGAAGGTAATATCATGAAGTGAGCAAATCAGAGCTACTGTAAGAATGGTTCACTGTTTTGATACTCAGAGGGAGATCTCATATTACATCCTGTAATGAGCCAATCAGACAGATTGTATCATAGGTGGCAGCGGCCAGGAATTAATGGCTTCCAGTTTCATTTCCATTATAAATTGTCACATGTAGATTTGGAAAGTCCCATAGTCCCAAAAGACACTCTCAGACAGTCTCTTGCACAATTATATATGTTTGACATTCTCCATATAGTCTGCATGTGCTGTATGCTCGTAATACGTTTTTGAAGGGACACAGGCACATTTCGAGCAAAATACATAATTCTTTCAAATAGCTGAAATGGATAGATGGGGACTGTTTGAACACTGAAAACAGTTTTACATCAAAGAGTATTATAATAGCCACCTATACTTGGGCCATAATTTTTGTTACAAGGCACACACGTCCGTGCAATCAGATGGTGCGCCATTTTGGTGGGCATGCAAGCGTACTTGGCAACATGTAACAGGGATTGTGGCCGCGACTATAGAAGTGTGTTTTTTCATTTCCAGGTTTTTGCCTTCATTATTAGCCAAACAATCTTCATTTTAATAGTTAGACTTGCATACCACTGGTAAATCGATAACCTTTAGACAATAATACATTAACGAGAAGGTTACAGTTAATTTCGTACATGAATTTCGTATCTGCTCTTATAGGAAATTAGAAATTTCACAATTTTTGTACCAAAGAACGTTCTCAGCTTAATCTTTTCAGATGGGGAAATTGGCTTTGGACATGAAAATTAGGGTGTCTGGAACTGAAGTGGTCCTAAAATGGGGGTCACCAGAACTGAAATGAGGGCCTTATGGGTTGCACATACCCATACTACCTTCCAATGTGAGGACCCAGCACAAGGGGTTTAACTAATCTATCTGGCTAATTTAATTAGCATAATTAAATATTTTAATAAGCAGTTAAAGGTGCAACAAGAGACTTCACATATCAGGTGTCCCTAACAAAATCAAAAGTACTGATTTGGGTACTGATTTGGGTGCTTCAAAATCTCTCGTTGCACCTTTAAAGATTGACTCAGAGATTTCCTGTGGGTGCACGTGCCCTCAATTTTCTAACAAATTGTGTTTTTTGCATATATATGCTATTGCTTGTCCACATACTAATCATTGTGTGAAATAGCTAAGCTCAGATCATTGCCCTTCATTTAGAAAATCACAACTTTGTAATAAAATTCTGGATCCAGATTTTTATACATGTGGTACTTTAATACTATGCATAAAAATTTACTACATCAGAAACATCAAAATGAAAAATCTGATTTATCTCAAACTTTGGAATTGAGTGTTTTAAAGGTCCATGGCCCGATCACTAATAGCCTCGTCCCCAGAAGCCCTAGATTTTACCGGAAGTGGTCAACATTTTGGTATCAGAAGAAAGCTACTAATTTTCTCAAATCTTAGAACCAAAGGATGTTTGTTTTGGAAGTTATGAGCGAAAATGTGCCCCAGTTTGGTCAACCAATATTAATTTTTACACAGTACTCTATGGGGCTTACAAAATCACGTTTTTAGCTCTCACTTCAAAACGGATTAAAAATATCGGTGCAAAACTTTACAGATGGAGTTTTGGATTGAAGGCCAATCTATCAAGATGAAAACTTCATATCCTTAAATAGGGCCATCCCCCTTTAAGTGACTATCTTTAGTTCTAATCGGCTACTTTAGTTTTAATTCATACACAAAAATTATATTTCATAATCTCTGAGTCGGCCTTTAATGGGGTGGTTTGGTGTATAGTTTATATTCCCAATATGTATGTTACACAAGTCTGTCTTTCACGCTGTAGAGTTAAGTTTCAAAAGTAATGTAGGGTCATTTCATGCCAATTCAACAAATCCAGTACACCATCACCTCATGGATTTCTTTCTTTTTTGGTGTATTGAAAGATATTCATGAGAAACTGAAATCCTGATAATTTGAGCTCTGTATCTCTTTTCATTTTCACGCTACAGTAATTTTAAATTTGAGGGGGGTCACCTCAAAAACATGTACCGGTGTGAAATTCAATATTCAGAGGGCCATAAGTAAAGAACTACACCCCTCAGATCCTTCAAACTTGGCATTCTGGATAACCTTTTGCTGCAGATTGCAAATATGTGAACAGAAAAACTGCACCTTGCCCTAATTTAAAATTACAGGGGGGTTACAAATGGCTCAAAAACCACTCGGACCATACTTTAGGGGCCATAAGTAAAAAAGTAAGAGTGATATAACTTCCAAATTTAGGCTGGTGATAGCTAATCTTAAATACTACCCTTGTGTACAAGTTATATCAGCTTTGTTGGAAGAGATATAGCTGTCGCAAAAAGAAAAATGTCCAATTTGACCTTGACTTAGCCCCCCCCCCTAAAAACCAATGTCAGACATTCTGCTTGAAATATGTTTGAGGGGGGTCCGTCCTTAATATTTTTTTTGCAAAGTTTCATTGTGGTGTCTAAGTGTCTTCTATAAGTAACTGGTCTTCAAAAAGCCCTACTTCATGTAATTCAGTTTTGAAAGAATTCCCATTGAAACACACACGGGAAACCTGAACTTTCCAAACTGGGTATTAACTTGCACAGTTCACTGTTTACTATATAATTCAATTAGGATAATTAAAGTATTATCAATTCCTTACCAAACAAGACACCTAGCTGAAATTTGGTCCATACCTAGATCTGGTGCTAATAAGGTGATAATATTGATTTCAATTTCATTGTTAAAGTTCTAGAAGATGATTCAAAGTCTTAAAACTGTAATTCTGTGTACATTTCAATGGGAATTTTGTCTGATATTAGTTTAGATTCTTTGAAGCCTGTTTACCTACATAAGGCAGTTAGACACCATGTTGAAACTTTGCACACAACTGCAGCAAGGAGCCCTCTAAACGATATTTCAAGCAGAATTTGGTGCAAAATGTCTGGCATTGATTTTTAGGGGGGTCAAGTCAAGGTTAAATTGGACTTTTTGCGACAGCTATATCGCTTCCAATAAAGCTGATATAAGTATAAGATTGTACAAGATTGTATTCAAGATTAGCTTTCACCAGCCGAAATTTGGAAGTTATATCACTTTTACTTTTGACTTATGGCCCCAAAGTATGGTTCGAGTGGTTTTTGAGCCATTTTGAGTTTTGACCCCCTGTAACTTTAAATTGGAGCAAGGTGCATTTTTTCGGATCACATATTTGCAATTTGCAGCAAAAGTTATCCAGAATGCCAAGTTTGAAGGATCTGAGGGGTGTAGTTCTATACTTATGGCCCTCTGAATATTGAATTTCACACTGGTACGCGTTTTTGAGGTGACCCCCTCAAATTTAAAATCGCTGTAGCATGAAAACGAAAGAGGTACAGAGCTCAAATTTTCAGGATTTTAGTTTCTCATAGATATCTTTCAATACACCAAAAAAGAAAGAAATCCATGAGGTGATGGTGTACTCGATGCATTAACCCTGTATGGTTTAGTGGTAAGAGATACAGCTGTGTAAGAGATAATTTTGTTTCAGTTTACATAGATTATTGATATAGCTTGAACCATGTAACATTTGAGGAAGTCAAATGCATTTTAATTGTTATTATGTGTACTATTTTAGTTTCCTCAAGGAAGCAGAGAGAAGATGTGAACCCAGGAATTGTAGCAGTTTGAGTCGGGTCACAAGAAGCTTGGGATAGTGTGTTGTGAGTAGAAATCCTTCTCTTAATAGTGAGGCAATGAAGTTCAAATCAATTTGTATTTTTGAGGTTTTGTAATTAAACATCATGATCCTGATATGGATTATGTGATTGTTGTATAAATTTTATGTTATATAGCTTCTATTTTGAAAACATTTGTTCAGAACTTCCTGGTTGTACTTAGAGAATAAAGGTATGATTTTGGGAACCGGTACTCTCTTTACGATGAATTGAAACCAAGGCGATAGCATTATTTTAAGTGGAAGAACGTGGCCGGAGGGTTCCCAAAATTATACCTTTATTCTCATTCATAAACAGCTTTAACATTTAAGGTCATCTTTAATCCAATTTTGCGATACTTTACGGCTTAAATACAACAAGAAAGGACTGCCACCACCCAGTGACAACAATCGAACAACCCGTTGAACACAACGATCATACGAAACGAGACGCAACATTGGCAGGCTCGCGCGAACGTAGCTAAACGCGGTATGACATGAGCACTTCAACCTAAAAATAACATAAATACGCAGCGCCTACTACCTGGGTTCAATTGTCAAATTGAACCCAGGCATCAGCCAATGATATTGCTTACATTTTCACAGCTGTTTAAGAATGGTATTTGTCTGCTTGTGAAAAAAAAAATTCTTAATAGGTTCTTTGTTGTAGCACTTTGATCAAAGCTAATTTGAAAAAAAAAACCTTTCAGCCCATTCTATAGGTAAGATGATGGGTTAAGGCCCAGTTAAATGTAAATGTTAAATTTTGAATAAACACGAGGATGGTGGTCGATCCCGATAGGCAGATCTGGAATCGGCCCGATTTTGGGTGAGTTAATTGGCCTTATTTTTTGTCTACAAAGAAAACTACGAAAAAGGGAGGTTTGCAGCAGATGAAGATCTTCCAAAATTGGAGTTAACTACATATGCAAAATTTCATCAATTGCTATAGACGAATCCGACCAGCCAAATGATGGTCAGAATTGATCCGCCATTACTGGGGGACCTCCAACCCAAAACCTACCCAAATCTTTTGTACGTCTGTACCACGCTTGATTAAGTATAATTCAAAAGCTACACTTAATCTGCACATTTGGGCGAATTCAAGCAGGATGCACCCCAGCTATGGCTGCCAGTGAGGTGTTGGAATGTGCTAAACCGGATTCGTGTATAGTCAGAACTGAACAAATATTCATGACAGCTGTTAATCATTTTTGTCATTGTTAATAGAACAACCTGGAGCTAATTTTTCAATGTGGCATTGTAACACAGCATTGAATAGGTTAAAGCAGCACTGGTACATTTTCATAAAATTTCTTCAATTTGCTTGCAAGTGATAGTCTAGGCCATTGGAGGAATAGCAATATATTTTACACATAAAAATAACATACCCCAACACAGATAGGGACATAAATAAGAGGCTAAAGACATCCAGGAAATTTGTAGGCTAACTTTTAAGTTGGCCGTAACTTGGCCGTAATAAACAAATGTGTCTATTATGTGAATATCATGGACTCGTACGCATTGATATTAAAACCACAAAGTCACAGACGGGTCAAACAGGTTTATGGTTTGCACTCCATATTGCTGTAATTTGTTTTGATATTTTGGGTGAGTTGCTATATTGAATGAGTCTTGGCCGCTATGTTCTGCCAATTTGGGTGCTTTTGATGTGGGTCAGTCATAGGTGTTCCAATGACCCACATACAACCTCGTCCTCATTTGTTATTCATACCAAAAAAAAAATCAGAAATAACCCTTATGCAGTAGAGTTGATTCTTCAGCTCCAACAATTTTTGGAATAAAAAATATTCCTTGGCATGTGAAAAATTCAGTATTTTTCATCAAGATTTTGCTTTTAATCGTTAAACCAATGGCAACGTCTAAAATTGGGATTTCTTGGTCGTCCTCCTGTTATTGCTTTAACACCCCAACCCGTTGAGGAAAAGAAAATGACAGTGTGTGGGATAGGCATGGGTAACACACTTTGGAAAACTTATTAAAAACTTTAATTGTTGAGGTTAAGTATCCACTGGCCTTTGTGAATGTATTTCAGGTGCTTTTCATAAGATAAAAAGAATTACATTGTAGGAAAAATTAGCTTTAATTGCAGGAAAAATTATCTTTCATAAGTTAGTATTTTTTTGATTGGCAGTGTTTTCCAACTGCTCTTCTTGAGGATCATTTCTGATTTGGCGGCATGTTGACGTAGACTATTTAGTCTCCACATATGAAGGAACCTCTACTGCACCTTAACCCCAAGTTCGAAGAAGACCTGAAAACGAAAACCTTTCCAAACTGGAACACACATACATACGGACATGCACGCTATCGCAAAATCCCCTACTGCTTTTCAAGCCAGGGGGGTAAAAATGGGATGTTGTGAATCTTAGCCAGTTTTTTTAGAGGGGATGAATATTTGCCCTACATATAAAATTAATACCAGGATCCTTCAGAAGATTAGATAAGTGGACACCATCTTGTTTCATTGTCAAGGTAAGAATTTTGAAATTATAAAGCATAGATTGTTTCTTAGAAAAGATGAATTTCTGGTGTGAGAGAACCTGCTCTTAAACTTAACATTGACAGAATTATGTTACAGTTATCCATTGACTGTTGCTACTCTTTCTTGTGCATTTGCAAGAATTGCAGAAGGCACATAGGGATAATCTGGTCGTATGTCTGTGTGTCTCTGTGGTCAAAATGTGAACCATTACATATATTGCCATACCATTGAGTTCGTAAGGGCTACGATGATGTAACTTAGTGAAAGGAGGGGGCTGGGTGGGGGGGGTGGTGGGCTGGTGACATGTGGTGACCTCATGTGACCTTGGGGACTATGTGACCTTGGTGACCAATGTGACCTTTGCCGGTCAAAATTCAAAATTGTAGCCTTAACTATTGCTGCCGTTTTGAGTTCCGTAAGCGCTACGATGGTGTAATGTTTGTAATTTGGTGGAAGGAGGGGGGCGCTTTGTGGTGGGGGGGTGATTATTTGGTGGCACTCATGTTACCTTGGTGCTCTCATGTGACCTTGGTGACCTCACATGTGACCTTGGGATTAATGTGACCTTTGGCCAGCAAAATGTAACCCTTAATATATTGATGCCCTTTTGAGTTCCGTAGGGGCTAGATGATGTAAACTGGTGGAAAGGAGGGGGCAGGGTGCCGGTGAAATGTTGGTGACCTCACGTGATCTTGCTAACCTCATGTGACCTTTGGCAACATTCACAAACGCACGGCAGAGCACTGTATCACTTCTCTTCCTCTTGCATGGGTTCACAGAATGTGGAAAAAAACTTATTAAAAAACTTTAATTGTTGAGGTTAGTATCCATGGCCTTTGTGAATGTATTTCAGGTGCTTTCATAAGATAAAACGAATAACTTGTAGGAAAAATTACTTTAATGCAGGAAAACAGTATCTTCATAAGTTGGATTTTTTTGAATTGGACAGTTGTTTTCAACACTGCCCTTCTCTAAGGATAATTCTGATTTGGCGGATGTTGAAGTAGAATATTTAGGTATAAAAAACATACAGCAAGTAAACTGCGGCATCCCCCTGGCACGATGAGAGTCTGGACATGACCTCAAATGACCTTTGACCTTGGTTGTTACTGTGACATCACCACATTATGAAGGAACCTCTACTGCACCTTAAACACAAGTTCCGAATAAGACTGAGAACGAAACCTTTCCAACTGGAACCACATACTACACAACCACGCTATTCGCAAATCCCCTACTACTACTACTTCTTTTCAAGCCAGGGGGGTAAAAATTGGAGTTTTGATCTTACCTTTTTTTTTTAGAGAGGTGTATGAATATTTTGCCCCTATTTAAAATTGGGAGCTGATGATTGATTCCATGTAAATCTTTACCTGTTTCTGATCATTGTCCATTAACACGGTAGACACATAGTTTGAATCGTTGCCTTAATCATTTTCATATCAATGATCAAAAGTGAATATGAGGTCAATTTTTGGCTCACTAGTCCATCCAGCTGACTCCAGCCGCAAGGGAAATGGTTACCAACCTCTTATGGTGACTTAGTGCGTAAACGGCTGTTTCTTGTATACCTTGCACCTGGAGTGGAAGTTACATGACTTTTTGATCAATTAGAATGTTGAACTTGTGAGTTCGAGCCCACTGTGGTCAATGTGTTTTTTGTTTCCAATTGACAAAGATCTTTAATCTCAAAGGAAATGCCTCGTCGACCCAATCAAAATCGAGCTGCTATGGGAATTTACCAATCAAAAGTGAATAGGCAATTTGTGCTTGAAAGGTATGTCTTTGAGCATCCCACCTATATGAAGCGAAATGAGGTAACAATTTCCTGAAGGTGATTGTAATAACATTGGGCAACACGCTAAGAAGACTTTTACATGATTAGCGCTATATAAAAAACTGGTTATTGTGGCCGTCCAGCATAGTTTTGCACATGGAGTTTTATTATAGTAAACTGGAGTGGAAACTCACTGGTAACCTTACTGGTAACCTATTTTACACGGCGCGCTCGAGAGTGGTTTAATGGGCGCCTATTGTCCGGAAACTTGACTCAAGTGGTTTGAAGTAGATTCGATCGATCGGTTCTCACCTCGAAATTGCTGCCCGAAATGTTAACAGAGATCCCCACACACACACAAGCCAATTATTTTTTTAGCAAATGAAGAAATGTGCTATGATTTTTACGAATTAAATCAAACGAAGAGCAGTGGAAGAATAATCTGGATGAAATTTAATGAGCAACCCATTGGGCAACGATCTGTAGGGCAATGCGTAACCCTGTGCCTAGATTTTTCGTATCACCTTTCACATTAGTCGGAAAGCACCCCCTACTTGCAGCTCAAGCCATGGCCCAGGTGTTTAAAATGCTGACGGGATCCCAGGCTGAAAATTTTGTTACTTTTTCAGCTCATAGTCATGACCACTTTATCACCAATCTCCACTTTGTTTAATCGGTTAAGTTGCAATATCTGTTAGATTTTAAACAAATTTATCGTAATCAGGCCCCTAGAATGTTCTTTTTGAATCAATTCACACACCGACGGGCAGCCGGTCTAATTGATGCGTGTTCGATCGCCATGCTGTCTGGTTTTTTTCTTTCCATTTTCGAAATCACAAATAAATCCGAAAAGGACATATTTGAGCAATTATACCAACGTTATCATTTATTTCGATGTCAAATCTAGGTTTTGTAATTTTTTTTAAAGGATGTTTAAAAATACGTGTTTACTGTTTATGTAGTTTGGATTACTTTCTAATTCACTATGTAAATGAGAATGGTGGTTTGGGACTCATTCCATTTGATACATGGGGTGAAACATACGGACATCTCGTGAAAATTTAAAAAAATGAATTGCAAAGGTTTTACAATCGTCTTTTTATCTCATATTTAACTCAACAAAACAAATGTGGTTGACAGCAGAAGATAAAAATCTGATCCACCTGCACTGATGTTCCATGTATTGTTGGTTGTTTTTAGCAAGCCTTACCCGTATCGGCAGACCTTCAAACCATGCTCTATCAGAATAGGCGATTTCCATGAAAATTTATCGGCAGATGGTTCAGTCAGGCTGCTGATCAAATTGGGATTTTTTAAAAAAACCCTTGATTTTACACTCAATTTAGCGGCAAGATTTTAACCAAAATTAAGCAACGGGTAAAAAGCTAGCTCCATTTTTATTTACAGGGAAAATCATTCATAATTCGAAGTCTGGCCTAATCTTTCTAAAGAAATCATGAAGTTTGCGGGTCAATATGAATATGTTGTTAACAGCAAGTTTGTTTACATTTCTGTGGTTTTTTATTTTAACATTTTCAATTATTTTAAGGGACAACGGCGTCCTCCTGCTCCAAAAAACATCATTTTATGCCTATCCCGCTTTTCGTAGGCCACCAGAATTACAACTACGACTCCATATGCCCTTGTACATCTCCGCATATCAATATTTTGGTTGGGAAACTCGTAAACAGAAACGCCATATCTCCAAAAAAAAAAAGCCTGATACGGCCATTGAACGGAAGTAAATGACACACAACCATCTAGCGTAAACACATCTGTCTTTTAGTTTAAAATAAAACCATAATGGCAACAAAGGGCAATTCTATTCATAATTGTTATTATATTATTGCGATTACAACACAAAAAGGTAACAAGCACTTCGCAAAAACGTAGCTTAGTTAAGAAAAATCCACAGAGCCGCGTCTGGTGGTCTTCTTGGGAAAGCTGCCGATTGAGCAGTCACGCCATGGTATTTTCACATTTGTTATCCGTGTATACAGACAAGCTAATAAGGTGAGTTGTTGTCTGGACATCGAAACGACATTTCCTGGTTCACAGGCGGTCAAGGAAGGTCACTCTTATACTACGCATTACATATCGACTCCAAGCCCCCTTGAAGGCGATTAGGCCGAAACCGCTGTGGTTGAAAGCTGCCCAACATGACGACAGATAATATGTGTGACGTGTGTAACTTTTGACTACTGTAGGATGCACTTGAGAATATTGATGGAAATTTTGAATTTTCTTTCTCTCCAGTTTACGATAATAACTCCAGGTTTCAGAACCCTTTTGCATCCATTGTGGTGTGTAGTATGTAATAGTCTTTGAATATAGTGAGCGCGAAAGCGAGAACCGCAAAATTCTATTATTTTTTATTTTTGGAGGCACCCACTTCTCACTTGTCAGCTGGCTGATGATGCTTACTATCTGCACCACATCCCAATTTAAGCATGATTGCAGCTGTAAAGGGATTACTATACACCAAGTACAAAGGTTTGCGGAGGGTAGATCAAGATTACTATTGATGACTGCATTAAATGCCCATCTCGGTCACATGTATCACCACATGCACAGTCATTGGCTTATTTTAAACGACCGCTGATTTTAGAATTTCAATGCGTCACATTCGTCATAACATCAACACCTTCTTCTTGGCGGGGCGTTTTGCAACCCCAATGATACCATGGTCGATCCCTCGACATAGTGTTTTTGCATAATGCTGCGCAAAAGCGCTTTGGTTGTTTTCAGCGGAGGCCGCTTACTCAAGTGGGTTGGAGTGGAGACTTTGTTATTTTTGTGGGATTGTTGCAGCAACTGGAATGTTACTGGACATTTTTAATTTATTTTTATAATTTTGTGCCTTGCAGAGCGTTTGTGTGGTATACCAGGATTCCATTCAAGATATATATAGGGGACACCATCTTGTTTCATTGTCAAGGTAAGAATTTTGAAATTTAAAGCATAGTGTCTTATCAAGAAGATGCAATTTCGGGTTGAGATACCTGCTTAAAAACTTAATTTGACAGAAATTTATGTTACAGTTATCCATCTGAATGTGTGTCTATCTATTTTTGTGTCCACTGCAAGATTGCCGAAGGCACATAGGTATGACCTGTCGTATGGCTGTGTGTCTCTGTGGGTCCAAAAATGTTTAACCTTAATATATTGCTAACCATTTGAGTTCCGTTAAGGGCTACGATATGTAACTTGGTTGAAGGAGGTGGGCGGTGGGGGTGACATGTTGGTGACCTCATGGGACCTTGGTGACCTCATGTGACCTTGGTGACCTAATTGTGACCTTTTGCCGGTCAAAATTGTAACCCTTAATATCTTTGCATGCCGTTTGGAGTTCCGTAAGCGTACGATGGTGTAACTTTGTGGAAACGGAGGGGGCGGGGTGGGGGTGATATGTTGTGACCTCATGTGACCTTGGTGACCTCAATGTGACTTGGTGACTTAATGTGACCTTTGGCCAGTCAAAATGTTTAACCCTTTAATTATATATGCATGCCCTTTTGAGTTCCGTACCGGCACTGATTGTTTATGATGACGGTACAATGTAGATTCTTGAGGGTGCTTAATTGTCTAGATGCAGTGAGTGGCAAGGGAGTTAGGAGAACCATCCAGTTTTTAATGGTGTAAGAATTTTATGGAATTTTTTTAAATCAAAGTGCAATTTTGTTAAATTTTGTTGTAATTTTGTCGTAATTTAGATGTATTTTTCTTAATCTGGCATTACCATGTTTTTATTACTTTAATATTTATGGCTATATTGCCCTATGCCACGAGATAAATAAATATATCTTGAAATCTGAATATGATCCGATGATGTAAATGGTGGAAAGGAGGGGGCAGGGTGCGGTGACATGTTGGTGACATCATGTGACCTTGGTAACCTCATGTGACCTTTGCCCCCATTCACAAACCGCAACGGCAGATGACCTGTATTCACTTCTCTATTCCTCTTGCTTTAGGATTGGAGGTTCCAATTTTGTCAATGTTTCTACAGGCCTCCCTGTTGGTTAGATACTACAAGGGTCCTTGGATAGGGAAATATTACCCACATGGTTTCTGAATTTGAAGTCATGCAGATTAGTGATTTGAGGTCATTATCTGAAAATGGATCCAACAATTTTTTCCTACAAAAATATATGCATGGCAATGAAACCGAAATATTTTTTAAAAAGGCAGGCATTGAGAGATAAGACATCAAAGGTCATAGGGTTATTTGAAGCAAAATATACATTAATTTCAGCTTTTTGCACACATAAATGAATCAATTTTTCATAAGATGTTAACAACATGTGCATGCAAGCATAGTTTTCATACAGGGATCTGCTCCCAGTGTCACTAAAATACTAATCCTCTATCATTGAATCGTAACTTAGCTAATGTTTAACTTAGCTAATCTATGGACTCATTTATTTTTCAACCATTATCATGATGATTTGAGGGCCCCTTTAGAATAATAGGTATTTTCCCATCGGTGCCATCTGTTACCCAAACGGAAGTGCTGACACTACAGAATTTTTTTAGGATGAGAATATTTGTTTTGTACGAATGTATTAAATGCCATTCAACAGAACCATTTCTACCTAATATAGAAATATATACCACCTCAGCTAGAAAGCATGTGCATGACAAAGTGACGAAGAACTTTGCAAAATCATGGAAATATTTTTTTTATTCAGTAGGTGACCATTCTGCAAGAACTGTCGACGGAGGTGCAACCAGGCTATTGTCAATGTACATCTATGTGATGTGTGTAAGTAAGAAAAATAATCTGGTGGGGAGTTTAATGATGCATATAGAATGGAGTGTGTCTGTACAGCTGTGCCACACAGCAAGAACTAATGACTCAGATTTATCATTTCAGAGAAAATAAGCCGTGCAACCATCGGATAATAGAATTATGTTAATTTCTTTCCAAATGTACCCATGTTACTGACAAACACATGAATTACATTTTTGTTTGTATTTCATGGGAAAATGGCAGTCATTACATATAGTGGTGTAAAAAATACCCAATGGTCAGATTTAATTGAAACTGGTGCCATATTTTTGCATTGGTCATGTACTGATATAGAAAATGCATTTTATCACTTTGGGTGACAACTCTGTATTCATCTTTCAGGTCATGTTTTGGTGACCCATAATAGACCATGTAGACCCTTTTACATTTTGCCCTCCATTCAAATGCCACAAACAATTTGACACAGTTTCAACAAATCTGAGCATTGGGCAGTTTTTACCTCAGGAGGACCTTGAACCTTGAGGGCTATTTTTGTTTGTCCAAAGGGACAAACCTAGACAAACTATACCTTTTTGTGTCATCTTAAAGTGGGCACATGGGATGCTGTGGTTGCGTGTTTGTGGTCAAAATGTTAACCCTAAACATAATTGTCCACTTTTTTTCACATACGTGCACACATTTTCATGGCACTTGCATGTAATGGTCCTTAGGTAGTGCCCCAAAGTTACCTTATCAATAGTGGTGTCAAAGGTTATCTAGAGGTCATGGCCCCAAAATGGTCAGAATTATCAAGTTGCTTGGTATTATTCACACACATTGATCAATTTTCATGGCACTTGGACACAGTGGCCCTTCACTAGTGTCCCACATGTTGGTGACCTCAGGTGACCTCAGTGACCTCTTTTGACCTTTGTCCCCATTCGCAACAGCAGATGACACATGCATTCAGTGAATCCTTAACAATGAGGCAAATGTGTTGATGTACATTTAAACACAATTTGATGATTTCATATTTACCCCTGTACTAATTTTACAATGTTCTCCACATTTCACAGAGGTAAATCCAAAAATTCTGATTCAGAATCCTTCAAGTTAAAGAAAAAAACATCTTCAAATCTTAACCCAAATTTGAAACTGGGATTCTTATTTATAACCCTACTAATAGGTATAAATTTCTAATGCTGTGGATGACCTAACATGTCCTACTTCATTAGTAGCACACACAAAATTGTGATCAGAACAAGGGACCTGTACAATAAAAATGTAGCACAAGCCATGTTATTGAATAGTTTGCAGAGCTCTCAACTATTATGGATTTTCTATATTTTGTACAGAAAGTACTAAGTGGGAAATATGGAAATACGATTTCCATCCTGAAATACAGAATCTGAGAGCACTGAAACAATATAAAAAAATCAAACTCAAAACCGGTTGCAGTTGTAGATTCACAATAAGGTTCACCTATTAAAATGACAATTGAAACGTGTGTGTGTTACCGATTTCTCTCACACTACTGCGCTTTGTCATTCTTGTTGCTCAACCACCCGTGTATTGTCATTGTTGTTGAGCATGCACACGCACATACAAATCCGTGTCACATATTATGTTATCAGTGTTGTATTTCCCCAATATTCCATTATCTGCTCAGTTGAATTTCCTTCAATAATTTTGTGAAACTAAAAACAGTCTTGCCTCTAAAAAGATTCCTGCATTCTTGAATGTACAAAAACTTGGGATGACCTAAATTCAACATTGCTTTTGAAAAGATCCAGAGTGACAGCATGTGGCATCACAGTTGCTACTGATGCTGTTATTTTCATTTACTAACCATAATAAACACAAATACTAGCATGAATGCATAATTATGCATAAGAGCTTTCCAAATATGATAATATACAAACAAATATGGTGGTGTCCCAAACTATGCATGACGTTAAAGTGCATGATTATGCTTATTACAATGTTTTTGGGTCCCTGCCAATTTTAGAGAATTCTAATGTCTACCTTTAATGAGGTCTTTGGTTTCACCCTATCTCATTTGAATCGCTATCAGCAATATTTCAAACTTCAAAATCATATCTTGCCTAGCCCCAGCTAGAGCATACAGGCCTACTCATTACCTGGTGAACTTGTGATTTTTGTGTCTCTTGCCTTAAGGCAGGAAGACACATAGGGATCACTTTGTCCACTGCTGATGTTGTTGTCTGTTGTTAATGTTGTCTGTTGTGAAAAAGGGTTAACATTTGCCTGTAATATCTGCATACTTTGATGGATTTAAACCAACTAGAGTCATAGGTGCAACATGGGATCCCTCATTTGTTGATGAGGTCTAAGGTCACATACAAATGTCAAAGGTCATGTAAGGTCAAGTTGTAAGATAGGCTGAAAATGTAAAATTGACCTCAACAACAATTGAAAAGTTGAAGTTCAATTGGAACCAAACTTCCCCCAGTTTGTATGGCATTTCAATAGAAAATATTGGAATGTATTTGGATTTTAGAAGATTATAGGGAAAATGGGGAAAGAGTAAAAAACAGAAATTAGAAGTTCCTAAATTTTGTTTTATTAAAGTACATTTTGGTTAATTAAACAGACACATCATATACAAAGTTGCAAACTATTTATTTAGATAAGAATATATTACATGAATAGTTATAGACATAATAACTATTAACTTGGCTTTTACTGGGATGAACATTGTGAATCTTAAATAAACACAAACACATATTTTACAATTCAGCCCAGGCCATGAACCTTATTTAACATATATTTGTGTAACCAAAAACCCTGTATAAAATTGTGGCATCACAAATGCACATTATGCCATATCCGTATTTTTCTGTGTCACCCTGCCTTAAATCATAACGCACATTTTGAAGAGCGCCCCCAAATTTTCCAAATTTGAGATTTTTTGCACAGTGTTGATAAATTGTGTATTAACTATCTGCAAAGGTTAATGCTTCAAGTGTGGTATTTCTCATAAAAGAAGCGATTTTGTAATTGGAATCGAGATCCCCTATTGTAATTTAACTGTGAAAACTGGAACTGCCATTTCTTTCCGTCATTGTGAAAATATGCTACCCTACCCTCATGAAACTTATCTCTAATTGACTTGCCTGAACCAACGGAATAAATAGTGGTTGAGCGGAGACACGTACATGGCGCTTTTTTCCCCCGGCATTTCCATATTGGAAGCCGGTTCCAGCAGCCCAGTTCAATTTTATCGGGATCTCTCCGATATTACTAATTACAAAAGTCCTTTTTTTGCAATACATAGACATGTTTGAGCTTTACAATCACAGATATGTTTTACTAGGCAGTTACCATGCAAACTGTGTAAAATAGTGAAATTAGGGGTACTCTTCAAAAAATGTGCTGTTATTGCTTTTAGCAGGAAGACAGATAGGGATCACTTTGTTCGCTGTTGTTGTCTGTTGAATGATGTTATGTTGATGATGTTATCTGTTCTAAAAAGGTTAGCATTTGCTTTATATCTGTAACTTTGATGGATGTAAACTAAATTGAGTCATAGGTGCCACATGGGGATCCCTCATTTGTTGATAAGAAGGTCAAAGACACATACCAGGTCAAAGGTCAGTGTGAGATCAAGTTGTAAGGAAGTTGTAAAATGTAAAAATTGACTGCAATTAAAATTTTAAGTTCAATGGAACCAAACTTCATGGAAATCCTTATAGAGTTCAAAGGTCACATCTCAAGTCTATGAGGCCTATCATTCACAAAACCGCAACAGCAGGTGAACTAGTGAAACACATTTTCATCATCATCCTCATCATCATCATCATTATCATTCACAGTTGTACGCTACCTTCCGTTTTTGTGTCGCCTGCACTAAGGCCAGAAGACCCATAGGGATCACTTTGTCCACTGTTGTTGTAGTCTGTTGTTGATTGTCTGTTGATGTCTGTTGATGTCTAGTGTGAAAAAAGGTTACATTTGCATGTAATATCCACATACTTTGATTGATTTAAAAACCAAACTTGGGTCGACAGGTGCAACATGGCATCCCCCACTTGTTGATGAGGTCCCAGGTCACATTCCAGGTCAAAAGTCATGTGAGGTCAGTGTAACATGGCTGAAAAATGTCAAATTGACCTCATTTGAAATTTGAAGTTCAATTGGAACCATAACTTGAATCATAGGTGCATATGGGATCCCTCATTTGTTTGATAGGTCAAGGTCACATCCAAGGTCAAAGGTCCATGTGAGGTCAAGTTGTAAAATAGGCGAAATGTAAATTGACCTCATATGAAAAGTTGAAGTTCAATGGAACAACTTGAATCATAGGTGCAACATGGGATCCCTCATTTGTTGCCTGAGGTCAAAGTCACATATCAGTCCAGGTCATGTAGGCCTATCATTCACTAACCGCTCCGGCAGTTGAACAACTGTCCGAGGACCGATTTATTTTTTAGTGTACTAGTGCAAACTTGAGGCAAGGTTCACCCACACAGCATATATTTTCCCATTATACAGTTTGCCCCTTGACAGGCAGTTTTCTCTTCATTGACATAGCATATATCCATTTCCAGCATATTTAATCCAATGTGTGGCATGCATAAAAGTGCCCCAGAAGTTGCTGTTGCCAAGCGATTCTGCAACACAGCCAAAACCAATATTCGGTCGCAAACTAAAAGCCCAATTTACTATAAAAAATTCCTCATTGCTTTCCCTGTCAAGTAATATGAACCTCAAATAATTTTATTCAAGTTACAAAATTCAAATATATTGCAGTAAACTCTCTATCAATCCCAGAAACATTCACTAAAATGTACAAGTTTTCTCTTAATATTGCTTTATTGTTCACTTCTTTTCTATGAGCTCTTCTGTGGTGATGAGCAACTGTTGTAGGTTACTGGAAGACAACTTGACAAGATCAAGGGTGCTTGTGTGCCACTTTTAGATGATACTGTTGTGGTGTTGGTAGGTATCCTGAAAAAAATATTTTTGAGGTCAAAAAATTCGATTTAGTGCACGTGTAAGTTAGGCGGGACAGAATAACCCTAGATGACCCCAAATTGACCTCTCTACCATTACTTTTGTAATTCCCTCAAGTCATTATGCATAAGTCACACGATCATGTTACATCTGTAGAAGTGGTGATTTGAAATGTAAACTTTAATTTGAGTATTTTGACCTTTGACCCTAAAGCATGGGTCAAGTTATGAAGTCATGATCGACTTTTATTTACCTCTCATCAACGCCTATGAGATGGGCTAAACAATTTTATATTGACCTAATTTTCAATTTTAACACATAAATAGTTTGACCCCTGTGACCTCAGTGACCCCATATTGACCTCTTGACGTCCCCCACCATAACTTTTGTAAAGAGTCTCACGCTGATTCATATGCTTACTCACACGATCATGTTGCTTAATCTTTAGGAGGTGTAGTGATTTGATGTATAACGTAATTTGGAAGTATTGACCTTTGACCCCTAAACCATGGCAGTGTGAAGTCATGATTGACTTTTATTACATCTCATCACGTCCTATGAGACGGTCTAACAGATTTTCTATTTGATCCTAATTTTAAATTTTACCACAGTAAATATGTGTACCCATGTGACCTCAGATTACCCCATATTGACCTTTGACCCATAACTTTGTAAGGGTCTCAAGCTATTCATATGCATGCCTTACACGATCAAGTTACTTAATCTGTAGGAGAAGTATTGATTTGAAGGTGGTAACGTAATTTGTATTTTTGACCTTTAACCCCCTAAACCATGGTCAAGTGAGAAGTCATGATTGACTTTTATGACCTCTCATCAGGTCCTATGAGATAGTCTAAACAGATTTTCTATTGACCTTGTTTTAAATTTTACACAAATAAATATGTTTGACCCCTGTGACATTCGATGACCCCATATGACTCTTGACCCAGAACTTTTAGTAAAGGTCTCAAGCTAATCATATGCATGACTCCACGATCAGTTTACTTCCATTCTTTAGGAGGAGTATGTTTGAAGGTGTACGTAATTTTAAGTATTTTGACCTTTGACCCCGAGACCATGGGTCAGGTGATTGAATCATTATGGACTTTTTATTGACCTCTTTCACTCCTATGAGATGAGCTAAACAGATTGTCTATTTGACCTTGTTTTAAATTTTACACACAGTAAGATGTTTGACCCCTGTAGACCCATATTACCCCATATTGACCTCTTACCGTAACTTTTGTAAAGGGGCTAAAGCTAATTCATATGCATGATGTTTCACACTATCATGTTTACTTTAATCTTGTAGGGGGAAATGGAGGAGTAGTGATTTGAAGTGTAACGTAATTTGAATCTTTTGACCTTTGACCCCTAACCAATGGGTCACGTGATGAAGTCATAATTGACTTTTTCATTGACCTCTCATCATGTCCTATAAGATGGGCTAAACAAGATTTTCTATTTGCCTTGTTTAAATTTTATACACAGTAAATAACTTTGACCCCTGTGACCCCTACGGGACCTTTGACCCCAAACCAAGCATAACTTTTGAACCGCTCAACAAACCCATGCTTCTGATCCAATTTTGGTTTAAATCCGATCAAGTCTGTGGAAGAGACTAGCCAATTGTCATGAAAGAAGAAAAGAAGAAGAAAGAGACATAAAACGGTAAGAACAAAGTAAGTTAGGCAATACCGCTAACTTAAATTTGAGGTTGGTATGTGCATATACATGAGACCAATCAGCAGGGTGTAATCAATTGTATTCCATATGGAATAAAGCCTAATCTCTTGTAAAGTTCCAAGTGAGGATCTGGTGCGTTCTTTTTCCCATTGAAAAAGGTGTCTGTGGAATATTGCACAGATCTCATATATATTGTTTTCTGCATAGAAATGAGTCTTAATTTAAAATGCGTAGGTCTTTAAGTTCATATGTTTCAAATTGTCTGTTATATCTCTTCTTAAACAGGATGTGTACAGAAAATGTCTACTGATCCAGTATGTATATGATATAAACCATGTAGTTTTTGGTTTATAACATTAACAGACCCCTAAGATAGTACCATACTTAATTGTGATTTTTAATTTTTATTATTAGTTGGGTCCATTTGGAGCAATCCGTGACCGTGGAAGCAGAGCAGCATTTCTCAGTGGAATTGTTCTCTGATTAAGGTTAATGAACAATTTAGAGGGTGCCCATCGTGAAGTGTGGGCGGAATCCAGGAGGGGGAAAATTCATAACTACAGGGGTCCAAAATGAATAATACTTGGGATTGCTGTAACAAGGTAACCAAAGTGTTCGTCTTGTTTAACCAGATTAAAAAAGGTAAGTTTTTTTTTTTTTTTTTTTTTTTTTTTTTTAATTTTATTACAAAAATGGTAAAAGTCAAAGGTCATCACAAAGGTTAAATCAAATCTTAAGTAAATATTGCTCGTTTTCCTTCAAAAATGGGCTCAAATTGTTCATCTTTCCTGAGAGACTGCAACAAAAAAATTGCACCATCTAACACTATTTTAAACTTTGGAGATCAATCAGAGTCAATGGGTTACCTTGTTTGTCATTTATCTCGATAAGACAAATACAAATTAGAGTGTCAACTACTTTTGCTGCAATCCCTGTGGAACGGTTAACATTTAACAAACATCCATTTTTTAAAGAAATAGTGCAATATTTAAAGATTTAACCTTTGGTGATGACCTTTGACATTTGACAAATTTTGTCTTATACCCCGTAACCATACCTTTTATGTAGTGTGCAACTCTACCTTTTTTTTTAATCCTTGTAACAAGAAGAACACTTGTTGGTTACCTGTTTTACAGCAATTCAAGTATTTTTAATTTTTGACCCCTGTATTATGAACTTGCCCCTCTGGATTCCGCCCACACTTTCGAGGGGCACCCCCTGCCCTAAATTTGTTCAGTAACCTTCATAGAAGACAATCCTCTGAGAAATGATGCTCTGCTCTCCAGGTCACAGAATTTTGCCCCAAATGACCCAACTAATTCAGTTCAGTCAGTTCAAACAACCGTATTCTCATAGATACTTTTATCTCCAAAAATTGTATGAATTAGCCAAATGACTTCATCGGTAGGAGTTATAATCCTTCATGATATTGAGGAACATTATTAAAAGAGTTAAATGTTCACTTCCTTGCCAGAAAAAGGGTAAGCCTAATACTATCAGCATGAACTTTTTTTGTCACTAAAATTTAGGCTGGTTTTTTGTTAAGAATGATTTATGAGCTGTCAAACATATTCTGTGCATAGATAAGTACCTTTTAAAAAGGCCGACTCAGAGATTTAAAAATAAAATTGTTTGTGTAGAATTAAAACTATTCATCTAGAACTAAGATAGTCACTCTAAATGCTTAATTCCAAAGTAGAGATGAATCGGAATTTTCCATTTTCATGCAAAACATATTTTATGCACGTAAATAAAGTCCGATAATCTAATACTCCATCTTCTTAGCTTCATCACGGCGAAGCTAAGAACCAATATTTTAAAAAGCTTTCGCTGGGCGAAGGTACGCATGTATACTTCAGCAAAGGAATTCCGCGTCACCAATACAAGGTTCAATATTGCCCACATTGTGGTATTATAATTTAACTGCTGTTGCCAGTCGACATCTATATTCTCAATTAGAAATTTTGTTAGCAGTGGACATGTGTAATCTCAGAATACAGGGGATCTTATTTGCGATTTCTTGAGTAAAATTTTAGTTAACTTTGTGTCAAACAATATTTACGATCCTGACCAAGGAATTTGATTTACAACAAAAGAATATTATAGTGGGTCAGCATGGATGGAGATATTTAACAGGTGAAATACTATTTACGATGTAGGTCAAGGAGTTTTACATACAAAAATTTAAAAATGCAAAAGAATACAAAAATAAAACGGTATCACTATGTTGAGCACGTCATCGCGAAGGGATTTGAAAGTTCATAGGAATTATATTTCATATTAAATATATGTAATAAAAAGTATGTTGTATCCTTACCATTTTTTCCTTGCTCATTTACATTTCTCGCCGCTGCCTCCCAGCAATTAGTTTTTTGATTTGGTCTTTATAATCCCGCCTTGAATAATCATAAAGTGGTGGAAATCCTCGTACTGCTTCTATCAACCGTTCCTTGTATTCCTCCATTGTTGAAAGAAATATTATTTCTTGAAATTTGTAAAATGTATCTATACTCCAGAAAGTGCTACAACACTATGACCTGGGTCTGTTGAGAGTGATTTTTCAGAACTGGCTTTTGCCACTCAAGGTAGGTCAATAACCTGCCCTACTTTAAAACTTTGCTGAGCGAAGCTAAAAAAAGTTGAACAAAATCCAACTCTCAGCGAAGCGGTATGTGAAGGGTTTTTCTTCACTGGGGTAATAAAATTTGCTAGTAAGTGGGTCAAATTTCTTTGCTTAGCGGCCAGTGAAGTGGAGTATATATCGGACTTAACAGTGGCATAGGATACCGTATGTGTATAACAAATTCCGGATCCGGAATTTTATAACAAAGTTGTGATTTTCTATATGAAGGACTTCGATTTGAGCTTAGTTATTTCGCACAATGATTATAGTAGATTTCAAAATAAGTGAGACCTCATTAAAAGTTTTAGGTCTGTCCATTCACCATGAGAGGTAAGAGGAAATATTTTAATGGCCACAGTAGAAAAGTTTATGGTACTCATACAATGTATAGTAATGTAGCTAGTAAATAAATGTTGACAATAAAATACATTGTTTCACGTCTAAGATAGCTTGGATGTTTCGTTTCATTTGAAGTATCAGGATGAAAACAAGCAAATATTTCATTAAATGCTGTTATTTGAACATAACTTACCTTTAACACCACAAAATATCATTCTTTATCACGTACTGGAGAAATAATGCATTCTTATAATCAATGCACACATAACACAACTAAGTTTTTATTTTGCCATAAAAAGTGGGCTAAACTTGTATAGCACAAAGCAGATTTGACAAGTCCTTTCATCATTAACAGACCATTATAGAACTCTGTAAAGTAACTTTGTACCATGGACACAATATGTTTTGTGATGTCAACAAAGGCCTGGTCTCCACATGGCCGGGGATTGAACCATTACCCCTATGGATTTATGTATGGAGTCTCATGTAATTTGAAATCTACTATAGTATATGGACAAGCATTATGTGTATACAAAAAACACGATCTGTTTGAAAATTGAGTGCGCCCTCATCAGGAAATCTCTGAGTCGGTCTTTAATTGAACCAGTTCATCCTGCTATCACTGTGCTATGAATGTTTTGAATGGATTTTTAAGGTGATAACAGCAAGGAAATCGTAAGTTTTTGATGTCGCCAGTGGTTGAATGCGTAATCAGGAAACCTTAACAAAAAACTCTTAATAATTTTAATATGTTACCAAGAATCTTTTCTCATTTTGGAGTTGGTGTAAACTCAACTGTAAGGGTTGCTTCTGAATTGAGCATTTTGGAATTGAGCTTTTAAAATGTGAAATTCTAATAATGTAATTCACAATAAGAAAAGTCCAAGAAGTGTTTCAAAAATTAGCAGAAGTGACTATACTAGCCATGCCAACAAGTATTTTTACCATTTTGCATTTCATAAACAAAGTAGCTATCTTTCTGACTTGATTTGTAACCTTTTGATATTGGTCTTGAGTATACCAGATTTCATTATTTACAGTTTAATATTCAATTTCAAAGGAATAGTCGAAAAATGAATATACCTAATCATTGTAGTCTTCCCCATGGATAAAGTGTTCAGGTGGTGCTCCATATTCAGTTCTAGGAGGTGGCCTACAGGTGTGGACGACTTTGTCAAAAGCACTCTTGCTGTCAAGCAACCGCTGCTTAACTGTCTCTGACCGTCGATGGAAAGCCAGTTGAAGGCCTGCCTGATCTTCCAAGTAACTCTGATAGATGTCCCCATCTGGGGGTATATACTGGGTTTGATATCTTGAGCTGTTTCCTGCATCCAGTGCTAGTGGTTTGCTTGGTTGATCTCTGCAAGATCCAAGTATTTTAGTTAGCATTTACTATCCAGAAAGAAATTCTGATTTTTCTATTAGTTACAGGTAGTGTCAAGAAGCTAATCATTTGTCAAGAAGATTAATTCTCATTTTTCAAAACTATATTTCTTTGTTGTAATCTTCACTCTGGTGTTTTTATAACTTTAAAACTCTAAACATCCTTAGCAATGCAGAATTGAGTTAACATGAGGTGCATTTCATGTTCAATATGTTTGACTTATTTTAAATGAAAAACAATGTAACAATTTCATACCTCTGTGATTGTGAGAGCTCTTTAGGTCCTTCTTCAAGATCTATTACTGGTTGATCCAGTGTCACGTGGGCTATATCAGCAACACTTTCTGTCAGATCATCACTTCCTTTTTTCTCTTTGCTTCCAGTATTGCTTAGCTTGTCCTTCTGTAATTGAGGAATTGCTAAATGCTGACTGTTCTGAGCGGGATCTCGTGTGTATAGTTGGTCAGGACAGGGAGGGTGAATCTTTCCCTTCAGTTTGCTTTCTACAAAGGATGACTTTCAGTGCCGATGTGTAACGTTTGCTGGTATCTTTCTCTTCATATAGCATAGGTCTAGTTTTGTGAACTACATTAATGTGAGGTGTGCCACTGTTAGGGCAATTCTCAACTAAGTCAGCATTCCCTTCAGTTGTAGCCACTTGAGCTGGTGAATCTTTTGGATCATGACGAGAGGAAGAGATGCTTATAGCTTCTGATGTCAATGCTCTTTGTCTCCTTGCATCACTCTTATTTTTGGACATTCTGCCAGCCTCCTCTTCTGTATGTTGACATTTAATATTCTGTGCCTTGGATTTCATTTTGCTCTTTGCAAGGGAGCTGTTAACCTTATCCTTAGTTGGCAAGGTAAATGGGACACCATCGGTGCTTCTTTGTGCCTGATCGCATTTTCTCAGTGCATTCATACCAGAAGTAGAATTTGCAGCTATATCACTTTGTTTTCTTGCTCTCTTTTGTTCAACCGCATTGTGATGCTTCCCCACCTGTTGTCTTCTCTTCAGAACCATGTTGTCTGGGGATTTTCTAATGCAATGACTAATTTTAGTGCTTCCAGAATTGTGGCTTTTATAAGTGGAATTCTGCATTTCTCCACACTCAGTGGATGTAAATAGTGATTCTTTCTGTGCTGGTCTTAGATGATGTTCATCTTCACTTTCTGCTTTTTGCACCATCTTCGTAACTTCGGTGTTAGGTGAGCTACTCATATCAAGCAGCTTGAGATCAAGAGCACTTCCAGATCGATCCTTTTCAGATTCATCTTGAACATAACTCTCAAGCATCTTGTTACCATCTTCTACGAAGAATTCTTTGTCAAACACCTCCTGGTATGAAGGAAAGCTTTCTTCATCACCTGCCTTGGAAACCGGCTTGATCGTATCACTGTGGTCTTTATCATCTGGTTCGCACAATTCATCATTATGCTCTTCACATTTAACTGCTGTCTTCATATGCGAGTCTGAATCCCGCTTAACTCGTATGTGTAGAGGTTCTGTAGAAGTGACAGTAGGTCGGGCAGATCCATCACATTTGATGATAACATTGCCATACAAGCTGCCTCCTACATTGACTGTAAGATTTTTGGGTTCATTGTTTTTGTGTAATACTAATAGCAAAAAACTAGTAAAACTAGTGCTAGTAGTGTGTTGTTAATGGCTATGCCCACCATACAGCCACTTAACAATCCAATGAAGATATTTGTTGCACCTGGTTTCAGACTTCCAACAACTTCCTTAAATTTCCCTGTCAAAATAAATAGGAATTAATTAATGATGATACATTTTACCAACATCTTTCATTAACATTTAATAAGATGATTATTTCTCCATTCTGCATTTTACTTGAGACCAGGGTTGTCTCTTGCCAACAGTTAGGGCTGGCTAAATTTCACAAGAACTTGAACTTAATAACGATTCAGGTATGCAGTCATATGGCATTTTACAGTTATTTTGAAGGACAAACGGCAATACACTAAATAAAGGTTTCTGAAGTTTTCGGTAATTGTGGAGAAAATATCTGAAATATGCAATATAAAATTTGGTAGTGAAAAATCATGAGGTATAAAGTGGCATGTGCAAAAAAAGGAATTTGGAGGGTCACAGACCCTCATTTGTCACTCTGACAAACTGAAAACAATTTTGAAGAATTCAATTTGGATCCCTAAGACATAAGGGGAAGGTGCTCTGTTGGACGGGTAGAAAAGACAAGCTTGGACTTCTGTCTTTAGAATTTGCTGATCATTTACATGTACAGAGGGATGTTTGGATTTGAAAGCGCCATGTGAGTAGGAATATGCTTACTTTTATATTTATAATGAGGCATCTATCATGAAACTACAATAATCACAAATGGCAAGTTAATTTGCCCACTGTTGACGGTATCTGCCCAGACAGAATAGCAAAATGAAATTCTTGCCAAGTAATTAAGCAACCTGATTTCAGTTGTTTTGCCCAACCTCCCGTTGATTAAAAAAATAACCACTCATTAAAAAATTACCAATCAAAGGGAAAGCAAGATGGGGAAACATAGTAGAATTAAATTCCCTTTAAAATACCCAAAATGATTGTCGCAATAAAAACTGAATTTTGCTTTGCTTCATTGGGTACATTTGTCCCACAGTCCCTAGCTATGTTAAATGAAGCATGAAGGCATTGTGATTGCAGACTTTTGGCAAGCCCCAATGTATTCTCAAACTTACCAGTGTCTGCTGCTTGTTGCGTTTTGAAATTCATGGTGTGATCTTGCGTCAAACTTTCTTCTCTGGCCATGATTTAAGTATATATTTATAATCTACAAAAAATAAAAAAAAAAAAAAAAAAAAAAAAAAAAAAAAAAAAAAAAAAAAAAAAAAAAAAAAAAAAAAAAAAAAAAAAAAAAAAAAAAAAAAAAAAACCTAAAAAAAATTGAGATTTTATTATCATCTGAACCATTGGGCTCAGTATAGTATAATAGTATATTTCCCCAATCTGACATGCAAATTTGATCTACTCTACAAGAAATTTGCAATTTTGTATCTTCTATCCGTAAACGGATAGAAATCACAGTACAGTGATCTATGGGCTCATAACACCGAAATGCAAGGTCAGAATCAACTGAAATTTTGGGAATAAGCTTTTTCTCAAGGATATCTAGTGAAATAAAGAAAAGAGAGGGTCAAGAATCACAAAATGCACCGTTTAAACACGTACACATATTTTTCAAGGACAACACTGCTTGCATGCAAGTCCATTATATGTGGAGAATGTTAATAAAACTACCTCTATGTAGTGTTTCTACATTCATGCTCCAAAATTAATGATTAATATCTAAATTTTAGATACAAACGAATTGGTAAAATTGTTAAATTTAACTTTTAATAGTCAAATGAAAAAAAAACCTACTTAAAGGCATGTAAACTTTGCATGACCTTTTCCTGCTGGGAAGAGCTTCAGTGGCTTGAAATTTGTGTATGTGTGTGTGTGTGTGCAGTATGAAAAACGATTTACCTAAATGCACATAGCCATCTACGTAGAAAATCAGTGGGTGAAATTAAATCACAGGCTGCATAATAAGACCTGGCAGACATCCAACATGGAGTGCGTCATTTTCTGAACTGGGTTTTAAATATGGGGGGAAAGTGAACCAGAAATTTGTACCAGACATTGAGATATGCAAATTGTGATGTGGATGTCTCAGTTGTCACTCATCAGTGAACGTTACCATTTCTGTTGTTTATTGGGCAATGTAAGTGCTAGTTTTGTTAATTCACATGAACCTGCAGGTAGAGGTATTGTTGATGGGCGTGTCAGCGTGTCATAGCCAAATATTACTTATTAGCAGTATGCATAAGCTGATATCAGACTGGAAAAACACATTGGATTTGTTAATCATTTTCAGTAATATTAGTTACATTTATGTAATGTAGGTGGAATTGGGCTGCAACATTATGTATTTGTAAATAACAGGTTAGGATCATTGCATGTTTACATTTCAAAACATGAAGTGATTTTAGTCTTTTAGTTATATTTGATTAAAGCTGCATAGAGTGGTATCAATATTGGTTGTGATGCACAGCTGTTTGGAAGTCTCATTTATTATGATAATACCAAAATAAAAAATTATCAATTGCAACACACTTTTGAAAACTTAATTTGATTATTTATTCCGGTAACTACATCCTGTGTAAATTTTACAAAATTTCATTGTGGGCAAATATGATTTTTCTTAAAAATCTAGTTTTACATGTCTTTCTACAGAGAACGGGCATTTAGAGGGCGCTATAACATACAAATCATGACCTTTAGCTTTGTAGGTCTATATAGCATGTTCCCACAATTGATTTTTCTGATTTTTGCAGAGATAATAGCTCTTGCATGTCCCTATGTATATCAGTTGTCAAAATTGTGTCGCTACTGATTAAAATTGTTTTAAAAATAAAAGAGACAATTTACACGGGGTCAAACAACTGTTGATAAACATTGTAATAAGCTGAATATTTTAATCTTTCCCTGGAGATGGCCAGCACGCACAGGTGTTGAAAAAAAAAATGTGAGCTTGGCTGGACTCGAATGGACAGCCTTCATCTTACTAGCATGGTGCTCTTACCATTAAGCTAACAAGCCAGTTTTGGTAGAGGAGTGATAGATATTATCTTTAGGTGTTGGGTCCAAAAGGTGTCCTTCTCTGTCCTAGCGGATAGCATCAGAATGGTATATTTACATATACAAAATTTAAGCTAACCACTGTTCGTTTATGAATTCTGATGCTATTCACTAGGATAGCGATGGACACCTTTCAGACCTAACACCTATAGATGATATCTATTGCTCTTCTACCAACCCTGGCGAGAGCGCACCGGAGTTTTTCAACACTAGTGTGTGCTGGCCATCTCAAGGGAAAGAATAAAAATATTCATCCTTGTCAACCTGGAGAACTTAAGTAATTAAAAAATTTCAGTGTAATAAAATTAAGCTTATGTGTTGGTCAATGTAAAAAGAAAGAAATGATATTATTACTTGAAATAAAACAAAAAAAATGAGTATTTCTAAGCTTGTGAAGAATTAGAGATTCAATGCAGAATGAGTCCCCCCTTAATTTGGTATTTTGAATTTCCCCCAATTCGCCAAATCAGATTTCATAAAAAATAAGCATGTTTACATTTTTTTTCAGTTTTGTTACCAAAACTAAAGGTTTCTCCTTTAATTCTTTAAAGGTGCTTTGAGAGGCTGCAATTATCAGGTGTCCCTATAAATGTGAAGAAAAAAATGTTTTTTTTGCACTGCTGTAAAGCTTTCTATCAAAAATATCCCCATCTGAAAGGATTAAGTTTAGAGCTCTTTCATTGGTACAAAAATTGTGAAAGGCCATATTTTTCTCATTGTCATCGTGAAATTTTCAGGTTCCAAGTCCATTTCTTTCCCAAGATAAAGACAACAATATGCCATTTTAATGGTCAGCCATCAATATTAGCACAGTAAGAGAATGGGACCATGGAATGTGCGTTATAGCTTCTACTATCAACACCACAAGTTTGTTTCCCACGATACTTGGTGGCAAGTGTATGCAAGTGCCAAGCTCTTATATCGGATAGAAAATACGGTACACATAAATCGGAACAAGCACCTTCAACCAAAATGAGTCTGAAGTTGACCAAAATATATTCTGATTTTGATATTTTAATTTTATGATTGAGCAAATCGCTGATAGTGCCTTTAAGGGTATCTGTGTATCTTAATTTTTTAGAATGGAAAATGTTTAAATAGTCACGAGGATTGAACCAATTTGCCAAAAATTTGCAACAGGAACCTTGTTTCCTTGACCTGGTCTTTGATCAAAATATTTGTTTTAAGGTACTACTAGGATTGTCAGTTATTATGCTCCCAGAAAAAAGTTACTGTAAATCAGATTTACTCAACCAATACATTAGCAACTTCGTTCTTGTAAAACAAACTAAAATGTTCATCTTTCCTAAATTTAAAATATCTAGATGCATTTCTTTTAAATTGTTGATTTATTGTTGAATTATTTCTAGCAAACAGGTGAGGTACTATGGTTTCCAAATTTCAAAAGGTAGTTTTTGACCAATTTTTATAAAAATTCTTGTTAGAAAAGTTAAATTTTTGAGAAAAAAATATTTTTTAATTTTTGAGAAAAATTAAAACACCTATATGTCCCTTTAAATTTGAAACAGAAAACAATTTTCTGTCAATATTAAATGGTTTTTCAATTTTTTCTTACAAATAATGCATGTATGTATATGAAGGTGTGATTTCCAAAAGGGCCTAATCCACTTTTCAAAGTTCTGAGAAAATCACCATTTTTATCTCCTAGCTTGAAAAGCAGTAGTGGGATTTTGCAAGAGCGTGCACGTCCATATGTATGTGTGTTCCAGTTTGGTTAGGTTTTTCACGTCTTGTTCAAAATGTTTAAGCCCTATTTAAACCAAACTTGGGGTTATGGTGCAATAGGGGTTCCTTCAATGTGGATGATGTCAAGGATCATGGACCAAGGTCAAAGTTTATCTGAGGTCATGTTCCAGACAGCCATCTTGCCAGGGGGATGATGCAAGTTTACTTGGAGTATTTTTAAATAGTCACATTGCACTTTATCAATTCATATAATTTTGTTGTCAAATAAAGATCCCACATGTAGAAGCCTAAAAATCACATAAGTTTTTACTCTATGATTTTACAGGGTTTTCTATGTATTTCTCTATTTTTTGCATGAAGTGGAGTTTAGTCACTTTGGAAATCATCCTTCTGACCAAATTTTGTCAAACTACTTTCCCATAAATCCATGATCTTAAAACAAGATGCACTGCAAAGGGAATCTCTGCAGAAATTAACATTAAAAACCCCATTGATAGTGTTTATAATCTCTTTGAGTTATGACACTTTCTTGTTTTCCAAGATGGCCGCCAATTTGCATATTTTTAGCAAACCACTGATTTTATGTTTGAAGTATTTTTCAACACTATTAAATCCTGACACCGCCACTAGCCATTACCAGGGGCGGATCCAGGATTTCTCAATAGAGGAGGCGCCAATTTTCCGGCTCTCTGCGCTCGCAGGTAGACCCATACTTTTTCCCAGTCAGTTCGATGGAATTCTGACAAGCTTGGGGGCGTACTGTGTCCGCGGGCGCCCACAAAGCTAGATTTACATGGCGCCCGATGCCATGTCCCGTCATTCTTAGAGATCTAAAGGGCGCCCTTTTTTTTATATATCTAGAGTTCACCCGGAGCTCTAAGCGGCGCCCTGTGCTCTGCAAAAAATAGAGGGGGCGCGCGCCGGGGGCGCCCCCCTCTAAATCCGCCCCTGATTATCAATGACTTGTGGATACACTAGGAAGAACACCATATTGCTTTCAATTTTTTTTGGGGGGATAATTGTTTGCTTAAAATAATTCTAACAAAAATTTCACACAGGAAAAGTTGGAATTTTCTATCATTTTCTGTAAGAACATAGTAACCTTTTAAAAAATCTGAACTTTTCTGGAAATTTCTGGAAACGCTGAAGCCATAACTTGGAACCCGAGTATGCTTGAAATGTGAAATTAGTGTCAAAATTCATTTTGTTCATCCTTTATCTTATTCTGCTACTAACTCTGTTTTTTTCCAAAAGTGGATTTAGCCTTTTGGAAATGGAGCCTCGTCGTATGTTCAACAAGAAATGCACAACACCCACACAGTTTGAACAGTGCAACTTTTGTCTGCAATATGATATACACAGATTTTAACTTTTGTGTTTGCTAGTCACGACAGTTTGCATACTCAAAATGTACATTGCAGCAGCATAACCTGTTGAGTTGCTGTTTTGGAAATGGCATGATAATGAAAATATTCAACCTCTATTGATCGATATCAGTTCACGGTAATTACCAACCACTGACTTAGTTAGGGTCAATGATTTGATATGCATTAATGTGGGTGAGTATCGCTCACTCACGTTATCCAAGCCAACAGAACATGCTTTAACCTGGCAAAAGTTGGTGATCACCCATGCATGTCTAGGGCAGTTAAAAAACTAGAGGGCATATGAAGTTTGAACATTTCAGCCCAACTAATAGGTGGAACCTTGTGGTTGTCATATATTTGGAGTGTTGTACTTTGTCTCTGACTGGTTGTTTAAACTATGATGAAGTACTTTGATAGTGCAGAATACCCAACGTGCACAATGTATTTGTTTTCGACAACTTTGGTTTGCATAGCTTAACAGCTTAAAACATTAAAGTTACTGCAAAGGGGGTGTCTTTAAATTAAAGGCCTATCAGTGATTTTGCTAAATCAGAACATTAAAAAAAATCATCAAAAAATGTTTCCATGTGTGTAACAATTATGCGTACCCTAACGTAACCATCCTAAGAGTGATACACCAACAACAACCTTTTAGAATGAAATCAGATATTTTAGTCGTCATTGTCTGGATGGAAACTGGAGCGGACTAACTAATTGTGCGCATCACAACCTAGGTACAACAGAGAAAGTTATGGGTTTGAGTCACTTCGGAGTCATCTTTATTATGAAACGCCCGCTTTGTTATCAATTTCCTTTCGCCAATACATTCTATAACAAAAGCACTCAGATGTCAACTACCAGTGATATTAAGTAAATTATTGGTTTGTTGAAAGGCATGAAGTAGTTTGAGTTAACAGTAAACTTCAACCTTTTTAATATGGCATCTGTGAAATTGGATGGACAGGGGTAATGTTCAAGTGCAATATATAGTTTCCTTTAATTCATTTGAAAGACTGTCACTCACATGTGTTCACTCAACTTTATTTTAATTAACCTTCCTTTTTTTGATGCAAGTGACATTGATTTATTAAAATTGCCTGTAGACTGTGCTGTACAAATAAAAGCTGATTACTTCGGAAAACACCATTTGCTCATATTACCATAGTAAAGTTTTTGGTTCAAATATTCGGGCCATTAAAGGTGCAACGAGAATTTTCACATTATCAAGGTAGTCCCAAAAAAATTGAAAGTCCTGATTTTTGCCCTAATGTAAAGCTTTCCGTAAAAATACCCCCATCTGCAAGGATTAAGCTGAAAATGTTTCTTCTTTCTTTGGTATCAAAACGGTGAATTTCACTTTTTGTATAGGAGCAATAACAAAATTCAGCCTATGTTTTATAGGAATATAGCAAATCAATCACTGTTTTCCTATATTTAAAAGACATTCTTTACCAAAATACATGGAAGAAATCTATTGATTGTTTAATGAAATTCTATTTATGTACAAAATAATATTTGGTGCTTTCAATCTCTCGGGCACTTTAATGTGTTGAGAAATACTAGCCTCGTCCAACGTTATCAAATCAGCCCCTTTAGTTCCATGTCAAATGAGTCGTCACCCAATTTCTCGTAATGTGTCAATAAATGTTGGTTTGAGTGATGGATATTTTGGATATTCCATGGTTGAAATAATATCTAAAAGGGTTGGAGTAAATTTAGAGTCCTGTGCTGGTGAGTCAAGCATGAGACATGTCCCTTCTGCATTTTTTTCTGATGACACCGAGGATTTTTCTTGTCTTTCGTCACCCAATTTAGCATTTCAGAAGAGCAGTGAAGGTTAGTCAACTATATATTGCAAAAATTGTGAATAGTGTTTTATCATACTACGTGTAAGTCACATTTACTCTTGGCTAGGCACCAATGCATGGAGAGCAAATTGATCGGTCTCCCTTCGTGATAGCAACAAGGAACAAATTTCATGCTTGAGCCGTGTGTTCCGTTTGTTACAAAAACATGACAGTGCCCCCGCCTGGCTTCCCATAGGTCGCCCTATAGGAAATGCCCAAAGTCCATAATATCCTTACTATGCTTGCCCCCACTTCCCCTCCCGCTTTACAAGATATAACTGTATAACCGATCTTAACCAGACTATACTCTGGCATAATTGACTAGTGAAAGCAGGATAGTTCTTTACTAAGAACAAGTGGCTGAAGTCTTTAGGAGTAAGAAAGATATTAACTTTGTACTGTTTTCCTCCAAATGGTTTTGTCTTTGCTTTTAAACATACAATCTATTTTT
>JAMKCH010085412.1:0-42814 GCA_023653785.1 Ophioderma brevispina
GGCTGTAAAGCTTATACTTTGTCATTGAATTGAGATGGAAATAATAAATAAGTAACTACAATTTAGGCAAGAGGTTCACGTGAATGTATTGCGAGGAAGATAAAAACCCTCTTCCTCTTTCCAATCTAAACTGATTTCATTGTGCGACTTGCTTAAATAGATACACAGTACTACGTTATCTTTACGCTATTTAAACAGAAGGTCAAATGTTTCGATGATATGTCATAAGAATTTAAAGAAAGTAGTGGCTAATGCTAAATACTTTTAATCATTAATGTGGTTATTTTAACCAGATTTCCTTTATCTAACTATTTTTGATCTCTCTTCATGGATACCCATCCATGTTTACTGTGGACCTGCATTTGTTAACTAGATTGTAATGTAAAATAGTTTTTAACCCGACCTGGAAACCATCACGTAAATTATTTTTTTTTTTTTAACGAAACATCTCGCAGGAATAACTTTTTTATTCTCAATGGAAAATTAACATTGAAAACTTCCGAAGGTTTTATAATTTGACATTTCCGTCTGTAAATCATGTTTGAAATATTTTTGGTTTTCATATAAGTTGCCCGCATCCCCCATCTGTATGCGTGTATTGTGTGTAAGAGCTATATATGTGACTGAGGTCCCGAGAGAGCTGCCCAAAGCTGATAAAATCAACATATAAAGAGAACGAAAGAAAGAACTGTTAATTGGACGTGCTGCATGTAATACCCAGCTTATCTTATAATCATGGTTAATTTACGAGTAAAATTGCTGCCAAAAGGAACGAAAAACCGGAGCTTTTAGCGTAGTGTTCTGTTCAGAGGCAATAATCAGCCTTCAAGATTAAGCTGACTGACACTGTGCTCAGTTTGATGGTGAGGCGAGTAGCATTAAGAGCTAAAAAAAACATAATTATTATGTGTTCTTTTATTTTGTTCAATGCCCGACAGGCATCCAATATCAAATATCCAATATAATAAACAATATATTTACTAATATTTTTTTCTAATAAAATAAGAGCTTTATGTAACCTTATTTTGAAACAAATGTTCAACAGCCCGTAAAATAAATTATCCGACATCCAGCGTACGGACAAAATATAACATCGCGTATGCCAATTAAACGCACCGTGGAATTAAAAACCCATTCACATTTATTATCTTTTTATATGAAATGTTGATGAATGCTTAAACCCTCAGTGGAAAAGGGTAGGTACATATGTGCCGCCGATATGGGTCACATTTTCACGCCTTACTATAACATTGGGGCGTTTTTCCCACCATGCTACTATAAAGATGGGTCACTTTTTGAGGTCATTACTACTACATAAATGGGTCCATTTTTCAATTTTTGGTCGCATTTTACTATGAAAATGGGTCGATTTTTTCGACTTTCGCTAAAATCACAATGAAAATGGTTGATTTTCTGATTTTTGGAAAACGTTACTATGAAAATGGGCCGATTTTTCTAAGATTACTATGAAAATGGTGCGAAAAAAAGCCAACTATATTAATGGGTCGAAATTTCGGAATATAAATGGGTCATATTTTTGTACAATTTGGTCACTATAAACATGGGTCGATTTTTTTACCCGGTGGATACACACCCGTACCCAATTTTGGGTCGAGTACCCCCCGGGTGCTTAACAATGACATTTCGCCATGATCACTATTTGCAATCTATATATTGTTACTACTTAATAAGTGCAGATTTCAAAATCATTTAAATTTTCTATAACTCAGGTTCGTAATATTCGTCAGCTCTTAAACTGTACAGCCAGCTCGTGCCATGCTGAAGAAGTGGAGGAGCGTGGCCCACTGGTTAATTAAGGTCTTTGCTTTGTTGCAAAGGTCAGAGGTTCAAATCTCAGTAGGACCGTGTGAAGAAAATCAATTATTCCGCTCTCCTAATGGTTGCATTAAATAAAATCACCGGATAATGCCTCTAAACAAGTTGCACTACACATCAACAGCACGTTATTTTCAACTTCCCACGTTATTTCCTCTGTCGAATGCCCCGGTTTACTTCTGCAGTTCCGAGAGGAGGGACAGTTTCGGCACCCGCAATCGTGGAAAAATAGTTGTAACACTCACCACCATTTCGCTACATTGCTCACCCGGGACAGAGTAAAGAGCCTACAAGCTCCTTTATCACTCAATTCAAAGCCCCGACCTTCCCACTTCAACTTACCCTTCCCAGACCCCCATCAATCAATGTTGGGGGAATTTTTGCAAAACTGTGATGCATGATGAGACCCATTCAACATTGATTGGGAGGGGGAGGAGGAAAGTAGGAAAGTTTTCCGAAAATCGTTCATTCAAGAGTGTTCAACAATGTTTTCCAAGATTGACGGTATTTCGGACCACCTGGGAGTTTTAGCCACTGACCTCTACAAATGGAACAACAGGAAGTGCTTTTCGCCTTAGCAATATGGCGGCAAACAATGCAGCATCTGCTGGTGCAACTATTCCACACAGAGTTCTATTGTCAAATTAAAGTTTGATCCACATTGTGCAGGTCAACATGCAACTTCCTGTTGGTTCACTCGGGCGACCATTCACTGTGCGGCAGCCCGCTAACTTGAAACGCATCGGTTGTGATTTGGCAGATACCACTGCCGTACAGCGAGGTCACCTAAAGAACACCCGGTGTTTCGGCATAGGCCTGGTATTCGGAGACAGCACGAACAGATTAATAAAGCATTGTTTTTAGCTATTGTTTACATCTGACGATTTTCGGCTGATATTATAGTCTATTATCTTTAACAATAAGATTATTATGAACAACGTATGCACCTCGAAAATGGTTTGCGCCGACTCCTAAACAAACATAGTCGTGTCACAAAAGAGCTTTATAATAATTATTCCAACAAATTGAGAAGAAAAAAGTTGAAATATAATGTGATCATATTATTATCACTGTTATCAATCACCGTTTTTAATAGCATTGGAAGTTTTGGCAAACACTTATAATAAGCTTCAGTCTTTATGTATTATTTGGACAATTTGAACATATTTATACAATCTCTGCAACAAACATATCTACCCTTAAATTTATCGCTGACCGTTATAGGCTTATCTGAACCGATTATTGAGGTATTACGTAATTACAAAGTAATACCATCTAGGGAAAGTGAGAAAAAATGAAAAGGTCCAAAAAAGCTTTTGTTACAATTAAATATTAACTCAAAAAATACTAGGTATATTTCATCCTTTATATTGACCATAATCAATCATCAGTGAGTCAAAGAGATCATCCGTATTAGGACACATGATCCGCAATCATATTTATGACAAGATCGTACGTTGACGGGCGATTTGAGAAGCATAGTCAACAAATCTGTAACCCAGATTCGGCAACCTTCACAGCAGGAATTAAACAGCCTTGGGAAATCATTTTTATCGGAAGAATATTATATAACGGAAATCATGCATAATAATAACCTTTTGTGAGAAAGTATTTTTAAATGTCAGCCAGGATCCAGAAAGTGTAATGATCACCTGTAGGCCTAGTTGTGTATAGCCTAGCCTAGTATCGCGGAATATTAGCGATTTCCTGACGCTATGTGCAGTAGAAAATGTGCGTTTGTTTGATACTCCTGCCACAAATTTTCAAATGAAAATATTAAAAAGTAGCTTCAACTTCATGATATAATTGTGAGTCAAAGTATCCAATCATTAATAACTTAATAATAAGTTATATCATTGATGTTAATGGTTAATCAAAAGTTTTTAGGCCTAACAACATTATGAACACTTAAAGCAAAACTTTTTGAACATGTGGAAACCAGACCAGAATCAACAGATAATACAAGGTTTCTTCTTTACCACAGTTAAAGGTGCAACGAGAGATTTCAAGACATCCATATTTTCTGTAATAAAAAAGTAGTGATTTCATATATAGATTAGACACTCAATAGAATTCCTATACCTTGTATTTGGCTACAGAAATGTCTTAAAAGTGAAAACAAAAGGTGATTTTTATATGCTTAAATTTCAATATAATAGGCTGAATTTCCTTTTTACTCCTATAGGAAATTAGAAATTTCAGAATTATATACCAAAGAAATAATTCTCAGCTTAATCCTTTCAAATGGGAAAAGTTTTCAAACAAAACTTCAGACGAGTTCAAAAATCAGGATTTCCATTTGTTAAAGGGACACAATGGCATGAACAAATATTCAGACATAATGAAACCCTTACTAAAACCACTTCTACAAATTTGAAAACAATATGGGTGTTTACATTAAAAAAAAGGAAAAGTAAACTCATATTTCTTTTTAAGCTTCACTTCTCAAGCAATGATGCTGACATTAATGCCAGCATTTTATAAAACTTGAAAAGCATACAGTCCTCTCTCCAGCCATATGTGCCTACTCAGTAATCCACAATTCTTAATTCCCGATCTGAGCTTTGAATTGTGTTTACAAAACATACTAATAAACACTGTAACAACACCTTGATTTTCCTGCCACAAACTGTTTTTTTTTTTTTTTTTTTTTTTTTTTTTTTAATTGTTTCAAATTAAAAGGGTCCATTCCATTATGTCAAAAAAAAATTTTTTTTCATGGTCCATTGTGTCCTTTTAAGGACACCTGTTATGTGGAATCGCTCACACAACTCCTCACTGAGATTTACTCATTATCTTAGCATAGATTCACCATGAATGTGTGTAAAGGGGTAGAGGAATGGGTGGATGGATTGGTGGGTGGGTGGGTGAGTGGTGCAAAAAGCGTGACCAGAGAAACAAATCAGGGAAGTGGGCTGAGAGCGCACCCGGGAAGGGGTTGAGAGTGAGTGTGAGCACTAATTCAGGCTGAAAAGAGGCTGATTTTGCATCTTTGTGACAAACAGTGCATTTATTTTTTTTAAACAAATCCAACATGGTGCTGAGTTTATGTCATAATAAGGAGTAACTATGCAAACAAGTTTCGATTTGACATTTACCGACCTTTGTATCTCATACTAGTAAAACTACACGTACAAAACATATGCAGGGTAACATGTATTTATAGATTATACTGAAATTGGGTCAGCAGTATCTGATCCTTGAAATATTGATGCAAATAATCGAAACGTAACGTTATTGCTCATTAAGTTTGTTATGGTGTAGTGTAAATCAAACAGACTTTTATCTACACGACTTTTGGTTGCCCCACTTGGGATGCAAATAGCGAAAGACCGTGTTCATTCAAAACGAACCAAATGTAAAACCTAATTAGGAAAACAATGGCGACGTGGACCGGGACTTACCAATTATAACCAATAAATTATCAATCTATGCATTGATCAATTTATGTGAAATGTTTAGAAAAAGGGGGAGAAAGAAGCAGTATAAGAGCAGAGGTCGATTTTATTAGCGGAGCTTCGCCCGGACAGCAGAATGTTGGTAGGCCTGAAAATAGATATTGTGACGCAAATCAGGTCTAGATGGCAATATGAAGAAAATTTGGCACAAATGCCAGGATCGACCGGGTGCTAATGAATATACGGTAACGTACCGGGTTATTGGTGTTGAGTATGAATTGATTAATGAATTATACTGGATGTTGAAAAAGAAGAATCAACTACCTTACGACCACTTAGATTTCTAAACCTTAAGTTTCGTTGCCATCAACGCAAATATTTAGGAGCAATTGTCAATGTCGCACCAAATTGGTATTATACGTCAACTGAAATCACAGTTTTTTTTAATTATATAATTTTACATTACAGATAATACATGTGATACTTTACATACACAGAGTGCAAGGTGCAGAGATACATTTTAGGTGTTTATACTCATAGACCCGCATTCTAGAATTCAGGATCCAAAACAGGTACAAGAAGCTGCCACTTGGGACCGGTGTATGGACATATGGTCCGCCTGGAGACTTAGTCCGGGCTCCATAGACGACAACGGAATAACGCGTGCAACTAATGTTGCGTGAAGAGTCAAGTGCCCTATTCTTCACCGTTGTAGGTGGACTATGAGTCCGGAGGACCATATCTCACCGGTCATAAACACCGGTCATTGTCTGTATCCTTAAAAGCTAATCCAATAGGTAACCATTCAAAACTCTAAAAGTCAAATGTTCTTGAGCAAAACCTCTAGACACATTCAAAAATCCTGAACACTAGAAACCGGGTAGTTTATGATCTGAGAGACCTGGACAAGTTACAATGATCTTGAACATACATTTTGGAGTGAAGAAGTCCGTCACACGGCTCGCGCAATTGCATACAACGTGATGAGAGCCAATCACAGTACGCGTTTGCCTGACAGATGATATAAGACCATGTGTGAGGACCATCAATAATCATCAGTTTAATTAGATTTTAGTTCTTTATTTCAAAATGGATATGAAGAAGATGTAATTATCAAAAGGCATTAAATACGACGTTTGTTGTGACCATACTGAAGTCGAAGACATTGCTCGTTTATAATTGACTCAACACCTCATGTTATTCAACAAATCCATGTTTTCCCCACTTTCAAAATAGTTCGTTCTATTTTTAGACTCCACCTGGTCAGGTGTAGATTTGTGTTTATCAAGGCCACGGTTCTAGTTTTTGTGACATTTTGCCGGATTTGGCTAAATTACCCTACATCTCCGGGAAATGGTCTAAATGAATAGCTGCAGACAGCAGTCCACCATTTCCACAAATGATACAGAGCGAACACGCTATCAATACATGGAATCTTACACAGAACTCTATACTACAGACCTCAAAATAAGCGAGAAATGTCATATAAAAACAAACAAACAAACGAACCAAAAAAAAAAAATTCAAACGTAAAACAGCCGTCAAAGTTTTACAAAAATCGTCGGGGTCTTTTCAACCTTTTTCAAATGTGTTCCCCTTTCCAAAGTGTATAACTTTCTTGTACTACTTGAATAATTAGGCTAACTGCTCTCGAAAATGCAAAAGAGCGTATTTCACTCTTTCAAAAAAAATTGAAATTTCACACCATTCGAAGAATATTTTTGGTACAAGTTTAATTGATAATTTACCAAACGAAACAAGTTACGGAAATGCAAAACAATATACAAAGAGTCACGATAGGCATAAAGGAACACTGAAAAAGTCAGAACTTGAAACAAGTGGAACATTTTTGGGGGCGCAAGAAAATAATTAGATAGTTTACGACTTTGTATAAATCTAAGCAAAACGGTAGATCATTTGAAAAGTTCACTCATTTAACATGTTTTCTAAATGATTACCAAAAATTATTCTGTAGTTAGTTGCTCATAATTTTATTTCTTCTTTGTCTAAATCTGTTTTGCACCGAAGTCATCCATGTATGTTCCTTTCCGGAGTTATTTTGGGAGTACGGTATATATTGTGAGTAAGGGGTTGGTGTTTGTCGAACAACCCCTAGCAGAAAACAATACAAAAGTCGTTCTACAATATCAAGAATTCTGATAAACATACTCAAACAACACATTGCAATAACAGCATTAAAAATGAAAAACATAATGAAATGAGTCCCAGAAAACGTTAACCAACATGATAGACGAGAGTAATGATGATAATAGTTTGTCGTGGCCGCACAGATATGCCCACCCCACCCGGTACTCTAAAAAGAAATTTTTCACTCTCCGTTTCCAGGGGTGCCTCGTATTTTGCGCAAAGTCCAATCATTGAGGTACACAGAAGCCACCGAAGAACGATGTGATAGACAACGCAACGTTTTAAAGGTCCCAGGAAATGAGATGATAAACCTGCTCCAAATCTTTATGGGACACTCCATTCCAATAAACAGGGCCAGAAAAAAAGAATACACTACCAGTGACATCATTAGTGAAACTATTGATTTTCAGTCAGTGTCATGAATAGATTCACACCAGTCACCTGGAATTTTCTTTTACTCTCTGAAAAATCAATGATACCACAAATGATGTCCTTGTAGACTTGACACAAACCGCACCAATTCTATTTGCATTTCCTGGGACCTTTAACGTTGTTTGTTACCATCATGCTGTTAGAATAAAAATGGTAGAATAAACAATTAGCATCTTAAGAAATTGTCCCTGATTCAAAATCATCAGAAAACCTTCCCTTATTCAGACCGGGCCCCAATTTCTGGGAAGCGGCCGTCAGGTGTTTTTTGGTGGCCGTGAGTGCTGGTTGGAGATAACGCATGACCACGCCTGATCTCTTACACGCGAACCTTAATGTACTTAACCATAATTCACAAGTTACAGGGTAGCTCAAATGGCGCAGAAAATAATTGCACAGATCTGGATTTCCTTTCACCGTTCTAATCCTATTTCATCAAAATAATGTGTCTATAAGATGCATACATCAGATAGTCCTTAATCTAAACCTCGGACGGGCCCATCCGCGTAGAGAAGAATGTACTATGTTGATTTAGTGTCTTGCATATCTCTTCTCTGTCCACAACTTGCAAATATCGTGACAATTTTGGGAGCATGGTGTTAAAAACCCTTTACTTCTGTAACTTTCTGTAATTTAATAATAGGCTATATTTTGTCGGAAATACCAAAGAAACCTTTCCAAATTAGTTTAAAATGAGTTGATCGTGTATCGAAATAGACCATAATAAATTATTATATTTAATTGAGGATTTAATTAATTTGAATTAAATACTATTCATCAGTTTGTTTAGATCGGGATTTGGATCAGGCCAAACATGAATGCTAATTTGCGAGTCTTTACTTTTATGAGAGATATGATTGTTTCCCATCCATATTTGGGCCACCATAGGGCAAATTGTATGCACGAAATAGTTTTGCTATTATGTATTGTGTTGCTCTCCATTTGCATTTTTCCATGTCAGGTGATATAGCATATAATAGTAAGTTTATTATTTTACAAGGTTATACAGGTATGATGATGTATTAAATATGTAGAGCATGTATTAACTTGTATTTTTTATTATAGGTTATGCATGATTGAGGTTAGAAATTATAAACCAACCTCGAACTTATGTGTTAAATGCTCATTTTGTAAATGCACTTAACTTATATAAGGAAAATGTGGGTAACAAGATGTTACCTTTAGTGTATGCATGGTGCAAGAATCACGTCTCTTTTTTAAACAATATGTAGTGGTCCTTAAAAGGACCGTGTGTTTAGATGAAGATATCGTGCTTTCCTTGTATCTGTTGGTGCTTTTCCTCTTATGCCGTGAGCTGTCATGAAGAATAATGATGTAGAGTCCCACAGTTCTCCTTGTGTACTGAAGCACACGTGATATTCAATGGCGTCGTATACAAGGTCACGGTGTGACACTCTTTCGTGTGGGACACATTTCTATATTGAGGTTCTACATGATGGTAATTGATGTTGCTCAATTTCGCCATTGTTGGCGAAATTGATTAATTGCGGCATTGTCCATTGTCAATGATGTTGTCTTTGATTTTTTTAGATCTTTTCAAGTTTTCTTCTTCTTCTAAATCATGATCTCCACGCTCTTAACATGCTTAAGGAGGAGGGAGATATTGCCCTAATATGGGTACGTGCAGCGGGAAAACTCTAACTTACGCTTCTTCTACAGTTCTTTACAGTTCTTTAAATCCTCTGCTCGAGTATGCTCCAGTTGTTACGAGAGAGTAGGACTTTCACATTTTTTCGTGAAGTTTTCTTATACCTGGTTACGGTTCCGAGTTTCGTCAAGGAAGTTGAAGAGCCGGGCAGGTTCCGGAACTGGTCACAAGGTTAAAACCCTTTTGTACGTTTATGATATGGGTTTGAATCGGTGAGGAAAGTATTTGGCCATGCGATAATTTCCCTTGGTAAAACGATCACGAATATTATTAATTGTATTCTTTGGCTCTGTCTTGTTGTCCCCTCCGAGGTTGTTGGCTTCTCTCGTCGCGCATCCGCGTCATTTAGTTCATCACTTTGAATCAAGGCCCAATCAACATTAGTTTTCTGGTTTCATTTGGTAATTTGTAATACCATGGGTAACTAAGCGGGGCTTTTAACATGTTTAATAAAAATGTCAATTCACTATCTTAGATATGTTCAATGTAACACATTCAAACCAAGACACCTTTTATATCTGCTCTGCTTTATTTAGGCGTCCTCTCCTCCCCTCATCAGTAACGTTATTTTAAGAACAGTTTTCTTCCGTTTCCTGCTATTTCAGACAATAATGATAAAATATTATTGAAGATTGTTAATGATCTGTCTTGCTTCAAAGCTCCTTCACTGGCTTGATTGCGTAATTCATAACACAGTCCAGGATATTTATAACTGTTAAAAAAAAAACTGTGGAGCAAGGGTGAATAAAACAAGAAAATTTACCTTTTTACGACATTTTCTAAAATGCGAGATCAGAGCTTGATGAATAGCGCCACCACGTTTTCCACCCGACACGTACAACCCATAGCCGTATCCTATCCGAGCACGGAGTCCTTCCGAAGGCCTAATTAATTTGTAGATTCAAATTTGTTATTTGCTGATATTCCAAATATAGAACCTTGTTCTGCACTATTTCAAAAAATATTAACTTTGACAATCAACAATATCTACGCCCCATGCTACACACCAATTTGCTTACATCGACGGTATGTTTTTACCGAACTACCACAATTATAATTCACACAATGGCGAATGATTTAGTGGTGTACTCTCACTAGATGTACAGCACGTCGTACAATATAGATCTAACGACGTCTGTTATTGGTTCACTGATATATCATTGCGATGAATATTTAATCTTATTTTACCTTGTTCCTGCTCCAAATTAACATATCTTGCGGCCCATCAACTTGTTGTGTGTGTAATATTTCGCTGTGGTGTACACAACCATCTGTTTTGTTCAACGTATGGGTGCGTGTATTCGTTTGTGGGTTGGCGTTTTTTGTTGTTTTGTTTGTGTTTTTTGTGTGTGCGTGTGTGTTGTTTGTGTATTTTAGGGTTGTTTGTAATATTACACGTGCTCGTATAGCGTTATGAATTAATGCGTGTGTTATGGAATTGGGTTTTTTACTTCACCGCGTTTACTGGCGCGTTTTTTACACTCGCGGGTGTGCACGTAGGCCTAGTTGGGTGTATTTTGTTGTGTGTGTGGTATTATATTGCTTGTGTATAACCTAATATACACACACAATTTACGAATAGATACACACCAGATTGTGGATATTAGTGCGATTTATGTCTTACAATTTTCATCATCATCCGTTGTGCCACAAGCAAATAATATAAAACACACAAATGTAACATGCACACACAAATTATTATAATTCAAATCTTTACAATATCTAGCGGCCCTACACAAATGTTGCATGCGCACACACACACACAATTATGAAACTAATTCAAATCTTTACAACACACACACACAAATTATTAATGGGGGATGCAAATCTTACAACGGCGTTCATACAAATGGAGTGGCGTTTTTGCTATTGCAGATCAGTGTTTAACCTACCTGATTGTGCAAGACCTTATTTAGAACAAAATTAATAACTACACCTCTTGAGGTGGAATTATCAATGCCATTTCTCTAGCGCTTGGTGGTAATTGGTTCTTGAAATATTGACACCAGATTTTGTTGCACCAGTAACAAGCAACAACCACCAACCCCGCAAACAAAACCCACGGTAAAACCATCTCATCGTTTATCCGAGCTTATCGGTTAAGGCAAATGTCAACTTGTTAAAAGTTAAAATTTAACTTTGAATGCCATGTTTGTTGTCACCACTATTGATATTTTAATTAAAGTTCCGCTATAAAAGCCTATAAATGGTATGAATTGGCACCTTCGTTACATCACTAATGAGCTTAGTAAAAAAAAATCTCAAGTCCCTTGGCACATTTTCAGTATCTTCCATTCACCCCGGTTTTTGGGTATGATATATGATACCAGAACACACAAGGTCAGTACATTTCAATGTATGTACAGTACTATAACCAACTGACAACTGTTGTTCTTGTGGATGACCATATTGTAACTCCTAGTGTAGTGTAAAATTGATACAATCACGAATATGACTTGCATGATTATTAAATGTCAAAACTTCATCAAAGAGTAGTCGAGCAGGCTCGTCCTGTGGGCTGACGAGGTGATTGATGCTTTTGCAGTCAAATACTTTTTTGTTGTTGCAAACTAATACAATGGCAGAAAATTAAAAGCCGGATCAAAGATTAAAGTTTGTATTTAACAGAAGATTTTCTAACATCACCCCTATAGAACCGAAAATAGTTACTTCAATCACACACACCTATTGCACAGCATTTGAATTCACATCTATAATGTAAAGGAAAAAGATTTATTCAATATCCATTTGTCGCCGTTGTAACACAAACCATGAGCAAAACACAAATCCTATATCGGAAGACCCGACTGACAAAACCAATGGGTGATCTACAAATACCTACATGTACATTTACATTCCCCTTACCTTGCTGACACACCATTGCCAAGAGGAAGTCAAAATCCATTAGTTTCTGTCTTATTAATACGAATCCTGATCATTTTGGTCGAAATCCTGAGATCAAATAAGTATCTAATCTACCTCTAATTTAGTGTTGTAACTTTTTGGCATTTTAAAAGCGGTACATCATAGTACAAAAATCGATTACATTATGATTTGATGAGCGTGGTGTTTGACAATAATACTTCAGACAGATAGATTTAAGAAGGGGTAAAAAACTCTATCCCTTAATCCTAAATGTGTTGCCACTTTTTCAAAATTTCACGTAGCGGACCCTGCCTTGTTTTTTACGGGGAAAGAGCTCCAGATCTAACAACACAAATAGAATCACATCCCTTTTTGCGATGATCGCCAGAATTGCTTAGTGTCCGCAAGGGATATGTGTGCATGTTTGAGATGATAGCAATGTGTTTCTTTGTGTAAAATGTTACTTCAACATGGCTAACAGACTTTAATCATTTTGAGATAAAACGAAACATATACAAATAAAAACAATAAAAAACAAAGAAATTTTATTGGAAGTTGAACCTTTAACAGAATTTTTGCATTTTGAATATCTGAACAACTATATAATCCATTTTTAAGGCTAACTTACATTAAATTTCAAAATCTATTTATCTCACTCCCAAATTCCAAAATGTATACTAGAGTGGTGGGCCTTACTTTTCGGTCCTTGCAGATCTCTTCAATCAAAGGCCAAACAATCCAAAATGTTCAATTAGAACCTTGTAATTTTCGGCTCACGATTTGAGTCTCACTTGGAAAGACCCAACATGTGCACCTTCATATGTTAATGAGGTCAAAGCTCACATGCTGTAGTCAGAGGTCATCAGAGCTCAAGTTGTAAGGTAGGCGGATAATAAGGTCAAGTTGTAATTTGAATATCGTCTTATTGAATATTTTTATTTTCTTGGATGCAACTGGGGCTTGACTGGGGGTATTTCTAATCCTCCCCATACTTGGCTTCATCAATGCTAGTATTGCGTAATTGCCATTTAAAATAATAATTTAATTCCTTAAATTTACTCAGACCTTTCGTTTTTGTTTTGAAATCTGAATAACCTTTATTAGGTTTGCGTGATACGCAAGTAGTTATCGGATATATTCTTGGATTAAGTGTCCAAAGTCTTTCCTACCCCAAAGGCTATATCTATAAAGGACGATGACATGTTTTTATTAGTTCTGCCTTCGGACAATTTAGTCACGTGACTGGCTAAAGAACGATAGAATCAGCTTAAGTATTTCGGCGGGAAATATTCTAGTACTAGTTGTTTTGTGGTACTGACGGGAAATATTCTAGTACTAGTTGTTTTGTGGTACTGACAAAGCGTGGATTTTTATCAACTTTTCCTGTGTTGTTTCGAGTATTAGACTTTCACTTTCGTGATTCAAACGTGTAAGACATCTTTATTACACACATAAGTGTAACATTTTGTTTTATCGTACAAACTGGGATTCGTCCCAAACCTGGATCTTTGCTCTGATATTACCAAGCAAAATTCTGAAGTAGTTTACAATAAGTGAATAGTATTCATAGTGCAGTTAGTGTCCACTGTAAACGGACCTCGACCTTTTGCCCACCCAACCAAATCATTGTGACATGAATCCATTCATAAGTTTGACCATATGTATATGATTCCCACTTCACAGGGCACCATCCAATCACTGATCAATGATGCTATGGATGAGCGATTACCCACACACTGTGTGCATGAACATTGGCGAGTAGGCCTGTTTTTTACACATGTTAAAAGCCTTGTTAGAAATGGTCGTTTCAGAACTTTTTAAGCACCATATGTCAACCAAATTACACCACCTTATAGAAAATAAAATTATCTTGATTGTCAGCTTCTACGAAGAGTATAGGTCTAACCGTTTGTCCATGGCGCCCTCTTGAATCTGCCTAGGAATCACTGGTGATTTTTGCCATGAGTTCAGCTTATACCCTACCAAAATAACCACTCTTTATAAACTAGAACCATTTTTCGTTGCGATTTTTTCTGATGTTTTCTATCATAATAACATTCACATATGTTATTAATGATTAATTAGCTACAATGAGAGCTTCTACTAAGAAATCCTTGAGCATTTTCTCGCAACGACGTGAGTTTTTCTCCTGTCTATGCGTTACGCACGAGTAAAGCATTGCAGGTCTGGGCCTATGAATGCACTGTAATGCACATGAATAGGGCAAATGGAGGACAGTAACTCAAATATGTGTTAAATAAAAAAAATGAAGGGGCTATCCAACTGAATTGTGAGCTCTTAAATAAACAGCTGGAATACAATTATCAAGAATTCTCATCTGTAACTTAATAAGTTTTGATATTTCCTATCTTAACCGTACAAAGACAAATCGACCTGCTCAGCTGAGTATCGACCGTATTCAATAGCCAGCCATGTTGGTGGACAAGATAGACGCATTCCAGTACTACAATACATTCACCTGTCAATGATCCCACTGCAATCGCTAAACATGGATCGATGGACAGCTTAATGTATTGTATCCTGGAATGTATCATCTTGTCCCCAACAGTCTGGTGCTGACGTCATATTGAACACGGTCTATAGTTTTTAAGTATTTGCATCTATATCTCGAGGGTTCACATCTTACTGCGCATAGACATGATGAGCCCAACCGGATATCCTTATCTGTAACTTCACGAAACCCCGGGTTTTGGGGTTTTTGTGATTATTGGACAAAATCCCTTCATAAACGCGCTCAACTGGAATACAATCATTATAGCGCCAAACGAAGAGATTTTCTGAGGATACAAATTTCTCCAACTTAGCAGGATGTGAACCCCAAATAACGATTCAAGGTTTATTGTATGGGCAAACAAGTAGACGGAAACCAAAAACAAGGCTTTGAACTTGCTTGTTGGTCAAATCGGTCCTATAGAGAAGCATCGTTGATTTTCTGTCGTGTACGACATAAAATATTGACTCATCTTTTCATCACATAAGACGGCATTTTCGGCTTATTACTTCAGGTGTGATTCTAATCGTTGTAAGCAAATATGATTTTAAAAAAATATGGGAGGCTAATAAAAAAGTTTTTCTAGAAATGGCCTGAGGTTCTCTTTATTTCCATCTGTAACTCGACGTTTACATCTAACCGTAAAATACCACAATGAACGTGCTAATATGGAAAAAAACCACTAACTTTTTCAAAACGCTGGCATTATCTGAATCTTTTGAGATGGCTCATTTGACCACAATCATTTGGGACGCTTCTCAAAAACAATTGACATAAGACTAGGCATGTTTGTACTCATTTGAAAAATTTTGTTTCTTTTCATGATGATTCTGAGTACGGTCAAAAAATGCGTAATTTTAAAATATGAAAATGATGAGAATAAAATGAAATAGGAAGCCTACAAGGGTTGGTATTTTCAAGGGTAACTGAAGGTTCAATCATACGCACATAAACGAGCTCTAGCTAATATAAAACAAAAATCCCCCAATGATTTTTCTACTTGAAAGGTTCCTATAGATCGTACATAGAAATGACCGTGCTCAGCCTGGAACACCATTCAATTAAATGGCCCAGATTTTACAGGAAGTGGCAACATTTTGGTATCAGAAGAAAGCTACTATTTTTCTAATGTACCCTGTGGAATCTTAGAGCCAAAGAATGTTTGGTTTGGAAGATATGAGCGAAAATGTGCCCCATTTTGGTCGACCAATATTAATTTTTCTCAGTACTCTATGGGCTAAACAAAATCATGTTTTTAGCTCTCACATCAAAACGGATTGAAATATCGGCGCGAAACTTTACATATGGGGTTTTGGAGTGAAGGCCAATCTATCAAGATGAAAACTTTATATCCTTAAATTGGACCATCCCCCTTTAAGTATTCTCATCTGTTATAATTATACTTGAGGGTTTACATCTTACGATACATAGACATTCGCTCAGTTTTCTGAAATTCAACAGCAAACCTCTGCGCAGTATTACTGAACTGATAGAAACCTATCAAGGGAAGTAAACAGTGGCGTTTCTATTTGTGTTTGTCATGGTTCACATCCAATGTTTAAAAATACGCACAAAAATTTTGTTTTGTACTGTAACTGCACATTCACAAAAATTACTAATATATAGGCTCATAGACTACTTTTAATTTTGTCACGTTTTGTTTACGTTTAACGCAGTAGTATTATTATTGCATTCCCCTAGTTTGAGAAATTTAACGAAAGTGCAGCAAATGTCTTCAACATATTTTGACATTTTATTTGGAAGTTCTTTTTGTTGTCTTAGGAATACATTAAAGCAAAATGACACATTTTATAGAGAGTTTCCGTAACCTGACCCATCTGATACACTTTTTTCTGACACACTTATGAATTCGGAAACCTTAACGGAATAAACCTGTGCTTTATTCCGTGAAGGGTTTCCGAATTCATAAGTTTATCAGAAAAAAGTGTGTCAGATGGGTCAGGTTACGGATACTCCCCATTTTAAAAGACACACGCCTTCAATTTTCTCGAGGTTGAGGTTTTGGTAGGGTTATATTTTTAATTAACTAAAACTCTCTCTAAGTGGTTTGACCACAAATAATCTACTCGTCTTAAAATAACGATATTTCGAATTAAATAGTGGATCCTCGATGTATAGCCCGCCAATAAAGATAAAACTCTATTTTGCATCACACGCGTTGTAAATTTTCCTATTTGTTTGGACTTAATCTATTATTTAAGAGAAAAATTGGCAGAAATTGTTTTGTCATATTCCCTCCAGGAACGAGGCTTTCTCATCGGGTTTTAAATACTTATTTTTATAAAGCGAAAATAAATTGAAAGGGTATGGGTATCACTGGATATACTCTCAGTAACAATATGCAACCATAACATGACAAAATATCACTTGAAATACTAATAGTGTTTAAAGAAGTATGAAACACCTTCTAAAATGATGTTTGTTCATTATACATTACGGGTAGTTGGTATTTAATTTGCATTAACGGTAACCTATAGTATCGTTATTGGTATGTTATTTTTCGTGATAATTTTAAAATAAAAATTATACTATCATCGCCTAATTGACAGTGTTTATTTTATTTTTTTTTTACAGAATTTGGTTACCCGATGATCGTCACACTGTTGCTTTTTGATAGTGTCTATTAACATTTATTTGCAAATTTGGTAAAAATTCACTATAAAAAAAAAAAAAAAAAAAAAGTTGTTTTAATAGTTCAGGCAAGCCAAGTTAGCTAGGTTATTTTCTCGAGGTGGCACTATTTCATCATGGACGGACATAAACGTAGCATTTCCAGCTCTGCCGTTAAGTCCAATCTGGGATCCCAATTCTAATTACAAAATCGCTTATTTTGTGATAAATACGCATTTTTTAGCATTCTCGTTCGCAGGTATAGTTTCCTAGACAATTACCAACGTAACTGTGCAAAAATATCAAATTTTGAAAATTGGGGCGCTCTTCAAAAATGTGCTAATATTGCTTTAAAGAAGTATGAAACACCTTCTAAAATGATGTTTGTTCATTATACATTACGGGTAGTTGGTATTTAATTTGCATTAACGGTAACCTATAGTATCGTTATTGGTATGTTATTTTTCGTGATAATTTTAAAATAAAAATTATACTATCATCGCCTAATTGACAGTGTTTATTTTTTTTTTTTACAGAATTTGGTTACCCGATGATCGTCACACTGTTGCTTTTTGATAGTGTCTATTAACATTTATTTGCAAATTTGGTAAAAATTCACTATAGAAATAACCAGATGGTTACCTTATTCACTGCATTCTGGTTTAACATTCTATTTATATAAACTAGAACACACTTTCGGTTTGAATATAGCTCATCTGTTTCATCACCTCTTTTTTGTCATGTGTATTCCCGTATAAGGTATCTTATCTGCAGCATGCCGTGTGTGTAACTTTCATTTCAAATAGAGGAGTTCGTGCAGATGATTTTCGGTGCCGCCCAGATAAACGCCACAGTTAAAGAGTGAACTCTGAAGACGATTGTAGCATGCATTTTGAATCTATAGTGCAACTGAGAGTTAGGCATGTTATTTGAAAGCTCTTTTTCTCCTTGGAAACCGCTTAATTTGTACAGCAATTTATCCTCGAGCTTTGCTCTTTTTTAATCAAACCACCATTGTGTCTTTATCTTAATTGATGGTAAATAAAGCAAACTCAAACTTAATTGCGTGTGCTAAAATGCGATTTGTGTTAATTATCAAATTAATTGCTGATAATACACTTCTGAAATAATAGTAGTTTACGAGTACTTTCAGATTCAGTACATTTACACGTGGTAACTGAAGTGATACATTTAAACATATCAGTACTTTCAAAATAATATACATTTCATATTAATCTACTTCATGCCATGCATTGCTCCTAGTAATATAATAATAGGATGTTCCTGTACCTTCGTTTACCAAAGTCGAATTTTACATCACACACATATTTATTTCAAGCTTTTTTATATGTCTTGTTATGATAATATAATGCGTGTTTTATAGTAACATAATATGATCCTGTAATTCCCAATACGAAAACAGAATTTATCATAATGAGATCAAACATGACTAACCATGGTAGTAGCACCCCCTGAATTCAAAACAGCATAGGCGAGCCGATAAGGCAGTCTCGTTATGATGAAGGCAAGCGTCCATATATCCTTCACGTCCGGAAAAAGGTGACACGTAGGTCTACAAATCTATTTCTACAAAGTGCTTAAAAACATGTGAAGAAAGTCATCACTGGGTGTTTAAATGTTTTATTTTCTTTTAAATGCTGAGCAATAATTATCGTGAAAGCAACATTAAATCATTTTACTTTAGTTAGACCACTCACTATAGGTGACTCGCTGCATTCAAGAACAAATAATCTTTTAAGAAAACACAATAATATCGAGGGTTTAGGGCAAACAGGCCCCATCTGCAATAGCTGCCAGGTGTTAGATTTGGCAGGTATAACACTTAATAAAAATACAACTGACAAATGACAGTTATTGCAGACGGGGCCTTCTTGCAGTAAACCCTCGATATGTATTTCTGGAGGAATGTGAGAAAATAAATTATTCTCTGATTTTGTTTTTGAATAAAAGTTTACGCCTTGAAAAAGTACTTGCTTAACTTTTAAATAACAAAAACGCCAGGAAGTTTGCAAAGTTTGACCCCAACATTGGATTTTACCTGTACTACCAGCAATGCCCTGTTAGATGAAAGTTTAGATTAAGAAAAGTTATTCTTCTTAAGATGTTAACTTATTTTAAGCCAATTAAAGAAGAAATTGTTAAGAATTTTCTTATGTTGATATTTATGAAGGTCAAACCCAATCTCTTTTTATACTTAATTTTACAATACGAATTCTTACAAAATTCTTCTTAAGGAGTGTTACAGATTTAAGAAGAATCACTCTTCTTAAATTTATTTAAGATTAATCTTTAATTTTGTGAAACAGAGCCCAGGTCGAATAATCGCTATATCAAGACATGTAAATCTTCTACACCTAAACTATTTCGAGGAAGTACATTAAAACAAATCGAATGGAAGCAAAAATTCATCATCGAAAAAAAATTGAAATGTGTTTTTATTGCTTTAACATCAGATACAGGGCCGTAGCCAGGGGGGTGCGGGGGTGCGATGTACCCACCCAAATCTCCAAAATTCCAAAAATGTCCACAAAAATGATGTGTGCGAGCGAAGCGAGCTAGGAAAAATAGGGGTTTTAGGCCTTTTTTGGTCAAAAAAGGGCAATATTTGGGGCAAAAGGGCCCCCTTTGTCAAATTTACACCCCCTCTATTGTGAAAAGGTCCACATTTTGGAAAAAAGGTCCACTTTTGGAATTTTGGAAAAATCCGCACCCCCCCCCCCCAGAAAAAATCCTGGCTACGGGCCTGATCAGATACGTATATAATATTAAATAAACGGTATAACCTGGAGTCCCGGAATTGTTTCAACACGATCTCGTGTTCTCAATCGCGACCACAATTATGATTTACCAAACTATGGTGAAGAAATAACAAGATAGCTTAATGATGGCCATGTATGGCATTGCTATATATCTAAATGAAATTCACTTAGCTCTTTTTATATACACGAAATGGATGGCGAAATTATTTAGATTTAATTGGAAAGCACCTCGGGCTGGGCACAAACTACCAGGTGAAGGGAGGTTTGTGCAGGGTAAATTTGGGTTTATCAAAAGTAAAACGGATTATTTGGCACACAAGTAATTTTTTAAAAATTTTCGTATAAAATTGCTCCTAACTTAATTACGTTCCGGGATTACTTTTTGCTCAGAATTTCTTCAGTTTAAGTTTTAGTTTCAGTTTTAGTTTTCTCTAATGAAATTTTCTTAATTGCGAAATTCTGTTTGTGAACGATTTGTCTTATAATGTTGTATTTGGTAATGTGTTTTGTTACTAGATTAATCCGTGGAAAAGATAGTATGTTGTTCATAGCATTATAATATTGTGAATCCGAGTGGAATCTTAGAGTTATGGTTTCTGAAAGTGCGCTTTCAAATATGATATAATAACTTGTTGAACTCACAAAATCACCTATTATTGGTTACTAAATAGCCGGACATGTTAAAATTTGGTCGAAGTTCGATATACCTATCACTCTCTGACGTAAAGCCCGTTTTTGTTGGGAATTGAGTTTCTACATGTGTGTTATGTGAACACACCAGATTTAATCCTTTATCAGAGATCTGTAACAGCGTCAATGTGGCCTTCAAATATTAACCCCCTGAGAACTACCGGCCGATTGGTTAAAAAGAAGGTGGTACCATTTATTGAACCAATCACGTACATTGTTAGAATGATGGTATCCCTCAGAAAGAATGTAGTGAAATATTTTAGAAAAGCTGCTGTAATTGGTAACCCAAATTAACAAATTGAGTAACCAACCAATCACAATCATTGTAAGAAATGCAGTAGACTCCAGGGGGTTAAAAATGTCACCCACAAATCATCAGAATAAGTATGATACGTTTTCATCGGGCTACTAATTTCAACTTGAACACATCCGACAACCGGACTTCCAAGCAGAGAGATGAGGCGAAAACTCGAAATATGACGAATGCATGTCTGAAGGTCATCCAATAGTCGCACGCCAAAATCATTAAGGTGGCGCAAATACTTCTGCCTAAATCTAGTCAGTTGTTGATAAATAGTCCAATCTTGTTTAGGCCTATACAAGTAACCAATATGCAGGTTCATAATTAAATTAAAATCAGAAATGATAATACAGTTTCTGAATTTGTGGCACTAAATGAAAGCATTAGAAGCTATTAGATTGATAGCTGAAATCAGACATTTTTCAAAGATATGAATTAGGCAGTTTAATTTCCAAGTCAACCTTAGCCCGTACAACCTTGGTAGATTATGTATAGGTTATAATACCTTGAGAAGGATTAGATCACTTTGAAAGGCATCTTACTGACCTAAGACTAGGCTTGTTTGGACTCATTTGAATGAATATTTCATGCTGATTCCAACTATGGTCTGGAAAATGCATACTTTTGAAATATTCAGAGGGTTACACATTATTGGAAATGAAAATCACTTCATCGCTCATTTAATAACTTTGTATCTTGCCATCATAGGCTCAGAATTATAAGAGTAACTTTGTTTCACTAAGACCACCTTCTCTAGATGCCAATAGCTTTTTGCTCTACATCGCTAAAGTTAACCCTCGTCTTACCAAGCCTTTTTTTGTAACACGGTTTACCAAAGGGGGGGGGGGGGTGGTTACCACCCCCCTCGAGAATTTGTTATAAAGCACCCGATGCTTATGATTTTGATACCAATGGATAGCTATGGTCCTCCTCTTTCCATTGATACCAAAATATACCTAGTATGGCGTCACAATGACGTCATCAAGTCCGCGAGTCGGCAAAATTGGCATTTTCGACCGAAAATAGGCAAAAATCCAATTTTGCGCTAAAAATCGCAGGAATATCGGATTTTCATGCGGTTTTCAGCTCTAAATGATGGCATTCGGCTAGTTTTACATAAACATAGAGTTTTAGAGCCATACTGTGCATAATATTTTCAAAAATGCACCATAAAATATCCTTGGGTGGCAACCACCACCCCCCCCCCCCACCCTTCGACTTTGACGGCATACCCTAACCCGGTGAAGGTGCTATTTTTTCGCTAAAATGACCGGAAAGGATGAAAGAACGATTACCTAGAAGCTTTTTACGAAAGTTTTTTAGCATTTTAGCGTACCGGAGCGAAGTTCACTAGGGGGGTGGTAACCACCCCCCCCCCCCTTGGTAAGACGAGGGTTAACTATTGTGTCTCATGTTGAGTCTTACATTATACGTGCTTTCAATGCTGTGTAGCATATAATACATACGATAATGTCTAATGAGGCACTTTAAACAGTGGCGTAACCAGAGGGGGGTCAGGGGGGCAGCTTCCCCCCTGTGGGGAATCTTGCCCCCAGAAAAATTAGTGATTTACATAGGCCATATACTATACTAACAAATTTTAATATATGCTTGCCCCCTGAAAATATATGTGCCCCCCCCCTTTGCCCCCCCTGAAAAAAAGCTGGTTACGCCACTGACTTTAAACATGTCCTCAAACAAGTATTACATCCTTTTGTAAATCACATATTGAGGTAGCAGATGAGCTCAGATGTAGTAGGCCATTTAAAAGGGTTCGTCAGGTATTTCTAGTTCGTTAAGACAATGTGTCCATGAAGTCAAGTTTGACATTCTTCGTATGATTATTAGTACTCCTCTTTTGGCATGCTTCTATTCATCGAAAAATCATATAAATTGCTCCATTTATGTCTAAAAGTTGAGCATGCGTCAATGAGATTTCCAAATTACCCCCTTTCCTGTTGAACCTCTCAAACATTTTAAATACGAACTTGAGTAAAAATAATATAGCAAAGGCAAAGGCCTAAAAGACATTTTCTTAGTGGTCCATTACAGACTAATAGATCTCTTGATTAGCATGTGTGTAGTTATTCTTTTGATTGGACACTTGCTTTGTCTTTTTACACAGTAATTCGCCTTTGTTCGTGTTTGTCGATTTTGAATATTTTTCGTTTGAAAATGTGTAAATGTAAGATGTATGGCCTGCTGCAAAACTTTCACAGAATGCGCCCTTAAGTTGGTGAACTCCCAAATAGGCGTGAGCAAACCTTGATAAGTGTTGATTATTTAATGTAGTATATATGTCAGGAAATTTGTCGAAAACATCCCTGAGGAATACTGAAAACAAGCATTTTGACGACGCAATCGGATAATGCCATCAATTTTCACACATTTCAATGGGATTAGGGGTTCCTATACGTTTTCCTTTAGAGTGTTTTATATATCCCAAGGCGCATTTGATAGGCTAACCTGATTTAATAGGTCAAATTTTACTAAGTGTCACGTATTTTACTTTACCTATACTTAAATGACGAAAGCCACAAGAGCGGAGTGACACACTGGATCACTAGAGCCGTCAGGTGACACGTCCATGTGACTGCCACAGTCAAGAACGCCCTTGATATCAGTTCGAAATATTCTGCTTAACTTGTGTGACACATTGCAATCTCTGAAGACATTAAGTGAAATGGCATTTTGCTTTCCATAGTGAATTCATTTCCCCCAAAAGGTTAGCTTACATAATTATTACTAAGGTATAAAACAGGTGGGTTTCTCTTGGGAAACGTGGTTGAACACGAAGAAGCTTGTCTGCAACTCTTTGTGATTGTTTGTGATTAACAGATGTGCTGTTAAAGAGCATGTCAAGTCACAATGAGGTTTCAGGTGCAGATGTCATGGCACGAGATATGTGCTCGAACTTGGAATGTGAAGTTCTTGTGTTCATGGATCGGTCAAACAAAACAATCCCACGTTTCGCGCAAAAGTACTCTCATCACACATGGCATCTAAAATCTAAGCAGCTGGCTGCAGCACCTGGCATGCTACGTGACTTGAATTCACTAGGAAGGTTAGATGCATGCGCGAGGTGTGTGCTTTTACTTGGAATGTAGAATTCTTTTATTCTTGAATTGAACGAACAAAGAAGTTTACGTTTCACTAATAAGTACATGCATCACGTATAACATACTCTCATGATTTGCACTTTGGCCCCGATTGTTGTCGTGGGAAGTATGCTGAGAAATATTATTTCTCACACAAATACTAGTATTTAATTATTATGACAATATATTACGGAGCTGGAATGTTTGAGCATTTATCGTACAGGTATGTAACACTATGAGCTAGTAAAATCTCACTTCCATTGGCACAGTTCAGTACCCTCCATTCGCTAGTGTATTTAGAAAATACACCCCCTGGTTTTTGGGCATGATATATATGATACTCAGATCACACAAGGTCAGTTCATGTCAATGTATGTACAAGTACAACTCACTGAACTGTGTCCTTGGTGGATGAGCATATTGTAACTCATAGTGTAAGTTTAATAAAATGTCTTGTGTACGACTTCTGATGGGAGTATGTTTCTTTTATACGTAAATCGCGAAAAGAAGAGTGAGCCAAAACGAAAGCATAACAGAACATTTTCACTATACTTTTATTAATCATAACCCGCGGAAGACCTCGCAAAGCTTCATCTATTACTTCAAATGGCGATACATTCTAATACGGAAAATAGGAACTAATCCCTCACTTTCTCATATGTTTGACACGTGGAAGGAAGACGTGTATGTTGGTTAGACATGTTGGCACAGGGCATTCGAAGCTGCAGCTGACTTTCAGCTTCTAAGATTTCCTCCAAGAACAAGGAAACGTGGTACACTGATCATAGTTAATCACCTGGGATTATTGTCATTTGGAAGATAACTGCGTGATCATGTTGCTGTCAAATTAGAACCTCTTTTCACATCCTAGTAATCATGGTAATTAGAGAAAAGGACGTCATCCTTCACTTTAACACTTCGCAGCTATATATCGTTTGCACCACTCCGTTCTTCCAATTCTTTAGAAGTTGCAATAGATAACAAACAAGGCGGACCCCGGGGGCGGACCGAAGGTGGATAGAAACGTCGCTGTCATAAATCCGTCGATATTGGTGCAGGGCTTATAAAAGTACATTATTTCTGTAAAGGAATTGTTACAGAAACCCAAAAGGAAATCATTAACAACGTGTCTTCCCCATTTTGGGGAATTTACACTATTTGTTTTTAAATTTTCAACACAGGAAATTTTATTTACATTTGTTAATATTAATCATTCAAAGAGAAACCCTCAAGAGGTACAAGTACCTAACACTTTTGGCAAAATTCCAGATTAAGAATAAAAATAAGCATTGAGAAAGTAACCTCTGAGTGAGGATAAAGGTAGGTAGAATACGAAAAAAATATGGGTTGCAAATAAAGAGACAAAAAATACCAAAAATATTTGGAGATGTCACGTTTTTTTTTTAATAATGAGTTATACTAAAACGTAGTCATTGTTTTTGCTATTACTGGGATTATTTCCTTTGTAGAAATATTAACTTTCAATAGTCCTACATCAATAACAAGAAATTTTTGATAACATATCCTCCTTGGGGTTTATGTAATGTTATGTGTAAGATAAGGCGCGTCCTTGAAACCTTAGCTGGAAGATGGGAATAGAAATATCGACACGCGCCAGGTTAAACTTGGCTTAAATGACCCGCGTCTGCTAGAAGCATTTCTTCTGGCCTGAGTAAGAGAATTGCAATTTACCGTAAAACCGTTCCTTAAATAGATTTGTAAATGCAGGTATATTGAAACAACCAAATATATTTGTATTCGTTCGCCACGCTATCGTTTAATGCCAAACGTTTTCTCTGTTAAATGTATAGTTTATGTCATCAAATAATGAAGACTGTAGTGATAACTAACGCATGGGAGGCCCCATACCCATTTGTCAGTAGTTCTTCAAGTTACTCCCCGAGTCCCCCTTGAAACCTTGAACTTCTTTGCATTCAAATTATCGGTCCTAATTGGGCAAACTCCTATGCAGTAATGTTGCTTGATAAGGCATTTGCGTCAATGGAAAAACTGGCAACATCAACAATTCCGTGGAAATAATGATGAATTGGTGTTTGATTTAAAAAAAAATAACTGCCAATCCTCACACTTTGAAATATTGAACTTAAAGGAGATATCTTTTGATCATGATTCATGATGTACTTAAGAGCTATAGGCCAGTTGCCAATATCCAATTCATTGCCAAATTGATTGAGAAGGCCGCATTACCTCAGGTAATACAGCATGTTGGCGATCATGATCTTGGTGAGCCATTGCAATCTGCATACAAAGCTTTCCATTCCATGCACTGAGACAGCCCTTCTCCAGGTTAGAAATTACATCCTTCAGACCTTGGGGGCTAATAAGACTGTCTTGTATTGCTTGACTTGAGTGATGCCTTCGATACCATTAACCATGATATTTTGATTAAAAGACTTGGAACCAGATTTGTTATCACAGGCACTACTCTTGCCTGGTTTAGATCATACCTCACTGACCATAGGACCCGAGTGATGGTTAACAATGAAATGTCCAAGCAGCATATTGTCAACTACTCTGTTCCTCAGGGCTCCATTGTAAGCCCCAAGGTTTCATAATGTATACTCACCCAGTCGGTGACATTATTATGAATCATAATGTTAACTTTCACTCGTATGCTGATGATAATCAGCCTTTCTGTGAGTTTAATCCAAAGATTCAGGTGATTGTGAGCATGCTCTTCGAAAACTTGCAAGCTGTATATCTGACATAAACAACTGGATGTCCAAAAACATGCTGCAGATGAATCACGCCCTGAGTTTCTGCCTTCAATACGGTTAGACCTGGGTGACACCTTTGTTTCTGCATCTGTGTGTGTAGAGAACCTTGAGGTCATGTTTGATTCCACCATGAGAATGTTCAATCAGATAAGTGCTCTATCTGCAGTGTAATTACCATATTTGTAACTTATGGACAATTCGTAGGTTTATCATTTTGATGCTTGCAACCATGCTGTACGATCTTTGGTCTCCCGCATTGACTCTGCTAACTCATTACTATACGGCGCCAATGAGATCTCAAAAGGCTCCAGCGCTTGCAAAATAAAGCTGCTTGTTTGTATGGTGTTCGCATGCGGTCGTGACCAGCGTTCGTCTTAACTTTTGATCACTCTTCACTGGTTGCCTGTTTAAGGAACGTATCAGATACAAAGTCCTTCTTCATGGGTATAAGTCTCTTCACGGACAGGCTCCACCATATCTTACTGATGGTCTAAATTAATTGTACATAATGTGTTGGGCAGTAATTCTGATGGTACAAGACAAAGGCTACGGTCTTCTTCTGATGTTAAGCGGATTGTTATGTGGTACCAAGCGTATAGATTTGGAGCTATTTGATGACAGATCATTCAACGTCATCGGTCCTAGGCTCTGGAACAAGTTTCCCGTTCACATTAGAGAGGCACCTTCAACCAGTGTCTTTAAGTGGCTCCTGAAACATACTTATTTCCTGATGCTTAAAAAATTGTTAGTTTTCCTTCTTTGGATTTCTTAGTTGTTCATTTATTTCGTATTTTAAGTATTTGTTGTAAGGCGCTGTGTTCTCTGTAGAACGCCATATAATGCATTTATTGTTATTATTATTATTATTATTACATATATACTATTACATGCAGATTCGAACTTCTCCGCAAGATATTCTCATGTTTGAATTTTGTAAAATAAGCTCAGCATTTTTTCTTAAATGTCTGTTGAATCATAAGCAAAACGGAGATGCTAAAATGACGAAATGTTCCTTTCAGTACTTCCATTTATTCACATGAGAACACATACCAAGCGCAGTATCCCGGTTACTTTTCACGTGAAGCTAAAAATATTAAAACCATGTAACATTTTGGACCTTGCAGGCGGCTTGAACATTTTTTCCTTCAAACAGTTGTCAAATATAGTCATGTTGTTATTAGAATGACCATAGCCGTCTCAAAAGCCACTGACTCTGGCGTAAAACATACAGAATCTACCCGGGTTGAAAGGATTACTATAAATGCTGGGTATTTTGTATACATCTTAGAAAATGCATTTTTCAAATTCATTGCATATTTTGCAGAACATTTTAAACAGTCATTACTTAAGAACGGTGAGAGCATGTTGCTTTTGATATTACTTCGAATTATCATAAACATCTACCTAGTTGGAGCCAATTTAACATAGGGTACCGATAGCACACCTGTCAGAGAGTTTACACCTGTCGGGCAGAAACAATGTCCAGATAGATAAGCACTTGATGGTACATGCTGCACCACTGGCTTTCCGTTCCTTATTTGATTAGTCCCCAACCAGGAAACTCGGTACTACAAGAATAGATGATCTCTATTAACACACACACTTGGCGTTGAATCCTCGGCTGCAGCGTGTAAGGTCCCAATTCCTTGTAACTAGAATTACATACATCAGGTAATTATGTCACATTCACTGGTAAACTATGTTAACCGAAAGATTTTTTTTATATATATTTGGAACAGTGTGCTACGTGAATGTGCACAAAATATCGGTTACAAATCATAACATCGCAATATTTTGACCCCCCCTCTGATATGGTTGTTTTCAAGATGTCACCAAATACTCCGCAACCCGGATGAAATCATCAACTCCAAAGATTGATAACAAAATTTCACCCTGTGGGTACTAACAGCCGACTTGGTTGGTTATTCTTAGGGTAATATGATATAATTACCCAATCAGAAACATGCTAAGAAAACCTTAAGGGTTTATACAGATATATAAAAAGGGCTATTTTGATTGGATACTCAAAGGGTATATCATCTTATTTCATTTAATTAACCAATAGGAGATTCTTTACGAATGATGGTAGTCATCAGGGAGTTATATAACAAAGCTGTCAACTGCACCTGCCATAATCTTTATGACCTAAATCGATTGGGAAGTTGAGGGTAAGAAACATTCCAACATGGAATGCCAAGCAGGGTTGAGCTTTAGATAGTATCGCGACTTCATCTGAAAGAGATTTTGAAAAAATTCCTCCTTCAGGAAATTCTTCATTATGGAGGAAATCATCTGCGTGGAGTCCATGTTTTAAAGCTTTCAAAAATCTTGACACATTATCTAATGACTGAGTGTCTTAGGATATTTTCATGGGTGGAGTTATATACTCGAGAAACCTTATTCTTCTGCCTATTGCATGCACTGAAATAGCATTTGAGGTCATTAGCCTAGTCCAAGGTTTCTGGAACTGACGATGGAGCACAATGTCAAAAACCTCTCCCCAAGGCCAGATGAAGCTATACTTGGACAGAGATGTGATACGAAATGGCAATGACTTCAAATCAATTCCTTTTTTTTCTCATAACAGTGTAGCACAGATACGGGCGTCATTCCAGTCTGTTGGAAAACAGTTGTATAAGCACCTCTAAAACAATGAAAGTGACGTGGTCTAGTGGTAAAGCAAGCTAAGAAGCTTACCTTCAGAGCCCTGGTTCATATCTCAGTAAAGCCACTTGCTGGATTTGATTCGAGAACTCAATTCTGGATTTAAATTGTATAACAGATATTGATTAAAATCTGAATACTACTCTAGTGTTTCATTTGGCATGGGCAAATGAACCATGAAAGCTTTCATTTTCCATTCTTTGTGTTTCGTAGTGTGTTTGAATATTGCAACATTGCGCTGTTTAATCGAATGTTGTAAAATTTGATAGTTGTCACTCACGCCTTACACCCTTGTGGTGTCTGACCGGAATCTTGAGTAAAGCTTTTGCCTCTGGTATCAATAAATGCATGTTTTTGTTTTATTTCAATAACTTACTGAAGAAGGTTTTCTTTATTTACATACCAACTTTGAAAGTCAAATCAAGAAACTCCCATATACATTTCCTTATAGGACAAGCAATTCTTATCGACAAAGTAAATTGAAGTAGTAAAATGGATGTGTGGTATGTATAATTATGACAACATTGAGGTATTGGCTTAGTCGAAAACAAAAATAAGAATAAAACCTTAAAAAAAACATCAAATGTGTTGAATGAACCTACATATTTATTTATTTTTAATGCCACCATTCAGTATTCAGTGTGTTCTTAGAGTCTTAATTCTCTATCATGTCTATGCAATAGGGCCCTTTCATGGAAGGTACTTGTGTTGAATGGACTTTTGTTTGCCCTCCTGATCATCCAAGCATGCGAAGAATACAATACATGCACCTGATTCACCTAAAAATTTCAAATCCTTCTGCAGGTGATTCTTTTGTATTCTCTGCATGCTTGGGTTGTTCTGGAGGACAAGTGTGCCCAAGTTAACCATTGACTTCCAGTGAGCGAGTGCGTGTAGAATTACAACTTATGGCCTGCAGGCTGCAGAGTGTAAACGATTTTCCATGCTGAATTATACACCATCCTTGAATAGGCTATATGTTTGCTTCCTGAAAGGATTCTAATCCAATGCAGGTGGCTGGATATTATCCGTATACATTACACGTGTATCAGCAAAGATTTATAGTTGTTTGTTTTCTGTTAAAAAAGAATCGAAAAAAATAACAGCATGTCTGGAATAAGCATGCCGACATTAATCAAAGCATTAAAAATAGGGATGACCATTACAAATTTTATGTTTACAATTTTATGTAGTTACAATTCAGCGTCGTAGTTACTTTCCCAGAAATGCCGGCGAACAGGAACGTTAGAAAAAAAATCATCGAAACGAACGACAATACCGAATTTTTAAAATGTAGCTGCAATTGCAATTGACGATCTCGCCTGCAAACCTGGACGTTTGAATAAGATAGGCCATAAGCCACTTTGAAAATACCACTTATTTGCACATTTTGAAGTTTCTCTCGCTTTTTAACAAGGCAGCTTCAGGGATTATCGTTTGGGGTTTATTAGATTTTAAAATATATGATTTCTTTTCCTTAAAGCATATATTATTTTTAAAAGAGCCAACGACATGTTGTATACTTAGTTAATATGTTCAGGATATGGCGCAAAAGTGCGCCAGCACTCTGCCACGATTTGGCAATGTATGAAGAGAATGTATCCCGGAGATTATTGTTAGACAATTTGAAATGCTGATATTATTGGGCAGTTTGAGGGAGGTAGACCTTTCTGACCTTTTTTTTACAAGCCACAATAATTACTGATTCGACATTGACAAAACTGCATCTTAATGAAGTAAGGTATTTGAATTTTTTCTGCTATGTTTATTGATATCTTCTTTAAAAAGTGCAAGATTGTGATTGATTGATTGATTATTGACATTAATCAGGGAATAAATAGACAAATCCCCCATGATATTTAATAATAATACATAATCGTAGGGATGATTCAGTGGTGAATCTCTCATCAGTTTATGTCTCAGCAAAATGAAAGCGTTCAGGATTACTACGTTGACATACGGCGTTCTGGGGAGACTTCATCACGGGAAATCGATTCACCCAGAAGGTGTTATTGATATGCTGAAAAGAAATTATGTAGCAAATATCACGGATCATAATATCATGCAATTCATTTAGATATTACTAAGTATAAGGTGTAAACACTATTCAAAACACGGTCATTTGAAATTCACAAACGATAATCTATGCCATTGAAAAAAGTAGGTAGACGTTTCATATAGAAGTCCCATGGATGCAAATGAGGTATTACAATTGATTCCGTCATGCGTTCTGAGATGTTGTGTAGTAGCGCTTGACGGAATGAATGGCAATACCTCATTTGCATCCATGGGACTACTATATGAAACGTCTACCAAAAAGTACTCGTCTGTTATTGCTTTTAACTAATCTGAGATCTCGTCATTTGCTTTAACCATGTTAACACTGCAGGTCATTCTTGAACACCGATATAATTCATGTGATAAGCCAATGATTATTTTTTTTTGTATGAAAAAGTGATATACTGTAATGTACACTGAATAGAAGGTAAAATTAATTTGTCCAACGAGGTGCGTATGCATGTGAATAACACTGCGAATGAATGCATTGAGAAACGCAGCTCCGCGTATTGTCTAACGCTCTTGCTGGTTGATTCTCCAATTCGAGTAGTTTATTTCGAACAAGCTATTCTTGAATTTTATCATTTTTTTTCAAATAATAATAAACTAATGCAACGGTAATTGTTGCATTTTTGTAATTTCACGATTAAATGTACCGTGGTATATTATTACTTTCCTTTAAGAGCATACCTTATAACCGAATGGCATCGCTCTCAATTTTTAAGAGTATATCGTAAGCTAAATTCGCCCAAATTTCTGACTGCAGAACCAAACAAAAAGGATTGACTAACCACTCCCTCGTACTTCCCGTTACCGCTTGTAATATAATTTAATTCCTCTTGTTTCTCTCAAATTCTCACTGGAAAACTAAAAAGTACTGGCAAGCTCAAAAAATGTACGATTCTGAAGGTCAAGTTTTTGTAGTAACGGGACTTCATATAATGGGACCCAGAAGTCCGGAACTGATTCAGTTCGTATCAAAATGAAGTCTTTTTTCCTAGAGTAGAATCATGTGTTGTGGTTGGCATTAGAGTGTTTCCGAAATAATTCTTTTGAACCGGTGCTTGACCGTGTCATTATTTAAACGACTCATCTTGTTATCATACAAGCTGCAAAACGGTCAAACAAGTTTATAGACTCTCTATAAACCAACGAGGCAAGTTTACTGCGCGTGCGGCATGGCATTGTGAAGTGAAAGTTCTTTCGCTTCCAAAAGGGCGAGTCTTACATCAACGAACGCCGTTTAAATCCACGTTGTTTGTAAAGAGCTGAAATATTCATACGGAATCTTTCATGGTTCGCGGGAAACCATGACAGTTTAAAAAAAGCAGGAGTAGGTAAATTGGTAATAGAAAATCTTGCAAATGGGGGATCAAGTCGAGGCCCTGAACGATGGAGTGAAGTGCCTGGGGGAGTGTCGCAACGTTTAACTGCATGCCTTTTCCGCATATTTTAAACTGTGAGAGTATACCTAGAAACATTGTTTTTCCAATCATTGATTGGAACCACACCACCACACTCAAGAACTTGATAAACCATGCTTATCGACATAAGAGTTCTTTCCACACAATGATAGTTTTAAAGATAGAACTGAATGGGGTTGATAAGGTATTGGTAATTCATAAGGGTCCTTTAACGGAAGGAGGCAAATATAGTGAAGGAGTTTTGTTTGCCTACAGATCTTCCAACCATGCGAAGAATATAAATAATGCACCTGGTTCCACATGAAACTTTCGGCTATTTCTAAAATCGCCCGATTCCTCTGCACTCAAACACAGGTTCAGAGGATTCACATTCTTCTCACTGCACGAGGTAATTCTCGTTCTCGATCCACTGATCAGTGGGAATTTCCACGGGTCAGTTCTGGGGCACATTTCGGTTTGTATATTAAATCAATGACCTTCCTGAGGATGTTGAATCAGAAGTTAAAATGTTTGCAGACGATACCAAGTATACAGAAAATATGACTGATGATAATGATGTGTGGAAATGCAGAAAGACATGGAAGCTCTTCAACAGTGGTCAGAGACATGGTTATTAAGATTCAATGCAAGTGTGTAAAAGGCTGGCCCATTTAGGAAAAAACACCAATCAAGGCAATGAATACAAGATATGGGAATGAAGTGATCCCATACCTCAGAAGAGAAAGATATTAAAAATAAAAGATATAAGTCAAACAAGGCAATATCAAAACTAAGAGTCATTAAATGCACGTTTAAGCACTTTGACAAGCTGAGTTTTACAGTTCTGTACAAGACCTATATTCGTCCTCATCTGGAATACTCAGTCCAAGCATTGTGTCCATACCTCAAGAAAGATATAGCAGTACTAGAGAAGTCCAAAAGAAGAGCCACAAAATTAATTCCCAGCATCAGAGATCTAGTTATGAAGAAAAGACTGCAGGAAATGGATTTATCTAGTTTGGAGCAGAGGAGACGAGGGTGACTTGATAGAACCTAGGTATGAAAGGCATAATTGAATCGCAAGCTGTTCGCCCTTAACACCCACAGGGAAGAGGACATCAGTACAAATTGTACAAACCCGGGTTGCAGAAGGGTCTTAAAACTGTCGTAAGAACTACTTCTCGATGTTAACACAGAGTGGAACAACCTCCCAGGTCAGTGGTGAATGTGGACACGATAAAACCAGTTTAAGCTCATTTGGGTAAGTTTTGGCAAGAAAATGGATATGGGGTCAAAAAGGCGAAAGCCTGAATTAGTTCCCATCATACCTAAGTGTAAGTGTTACTCTATGCCAATATGAGCCCGAGAAATGATACAAAGTGCATGAATCTATACTGGAATTGATGTTTGCCAGAGTTCCGGACGGAATTTCAATGTCAATACCCCCGCTAAAAGTAATTACCGCTACAGCCTGTGTAATAAATGTCAAATTGTGTTGTTCTGCGTGATTACGGTATAGATATTGAAGAACATTCCTACAATGAAATACTTTTTAATTTTTAAGTTTTAAGTTAATCGGAAGTATTCAGCAACACTAGCAGGAAAAGGTATCTTATTTGTTTGCGGACTCCTTCTTTATCTCGATCACACAGATTGCTTGATAATAACAACATACTTTTTAAGGTCATAGCAAAAAATCTTTACCCATAACATTATAAAGCACAAAATAATCAAAATTTAAAATCGAATCGAATCCTACAAGTTTTATTCTCTAGATAAGAATGACGTCATTGTATTGTAGGTTGCACAGAATTTTAACTCACGCGATGTTTTTCAGAGCTGGGTATATTACGCACGCGCTATCTTCACATTCTTACAATGCCGTCCTTACGCATGCGACTTGCCGTGTGTGGTGATCCATGCAAAGGGCTTGATGAGAGGTAAGCAGTGATAGGTTTATGACGTCACTATACATCGAAACCAAAAAAGTTACAGAATCATTTAGTATTGGTATCTATAGGGGAATGTAAGGCTGGAAATTGCAACTTGATTTTTTTTGTGAGTAAGACCTAGTAGACCATCGTTGCGATTCGACAGGTTGTAATTTTTTTTTAAAAAGTGTGGTGATATTTAAAAGGTCCATGGACCGATCGCTAATAGCCTCGTCCCCAGAAGGCCCAGATTTTACCGGAAGTGGTCAATATTTGTATCAGAAGAAACAGCTATATTTTTACTATTACCCGTGAAATCTTAGGGGCAAAAGATGTTTGTTGGAAGTTATGAGGAAAGGTACCCCATTTTGTCTGACCAATATTAATTTCACACAGTACTCTATGGGGCTTACAAAATAACGTTTTTAGCTCTTTTCCAAAATATGAAAACTGGGAGTGAAATATCGGCGGGAAACTGTACAGATGGGGTCTTGGGGGTGAAGCCAATCGGAGGGCCAATCTATCAAGATGAAAACTTCATATCCTTTAAATCGGGCCATCCGCCTTTAACTTTTTAACGACTGTTTGCTTTATCACTTGCGATTGTGTCCTGGGGTATTTTGTTGTAGCTAAGAATAATATGCTGAAAGAATTATAATTTTGGTGTTCACGCGATGTTCTTTTCAAACGATTAATTGAATAAGTGGATGAAAGCGCAAGATTACCTTTATTCCAAAAGAAATTTTAGTAAACCCATCTATTCAAAAAATCGTCCAATTTGGAATACAAATGAAAAGGTAGGTCGTCCGATTTTTTAAATCGTATTTTCAACTTCACATAGAGGCATTGAATTAAAAAATACCCTAATTAAATATTTTGAGCTAAACTGCTCCAGAGGCCTACTCTCAGTTTGGCGTTAGGATATTTTCACAATGGCCCATAGAACATTGTAAGAAAAGTTCGTTATAAACATAGTTATAATTATAGTGTGATCGACCACATTTTTGTCTATCTAGAGGAAACAATTCTCGGGTCTAAACATTTACTGGGGTTATTAGCAAACTAATTATGAGATTCATTCTAATTCAAAATTCCCAATTTTGATGAGGTGAGGTGGGGGCGAAGCTGTCAACCGGGTCACCCACCTTCAATCGGTTAATTGATTTGGCCAAAGTCAGCTGGAAGTACTTATCGGAATAACTCATCTCGAAATTAGATGTACATTAAGGCAATAGGCCATTCCAGAAGAATTTCATACACCCCTATGGAAGGCACAAATGGAATTGAGTATTTGTCTCCCATATGGGATTATTGAATTCATTTGGAATGGCCATGATATCAATCATTGACCTCTACACATGGATAGCGGGTCTGAGTCGCCGATTGAAACATCAGGAAGTTGGTTTTTGACCTATACAATATGGCGGGAAACAATGCATACACCTTGCCAAACAATAGAACATCTGTGTGGAATATGTGCACCAGCAGGTGTATGCATTGTTTCCGCATTATTGTATAGGTCAAAAACCAACTTCCTGATGTTTCAATCGGCGACTCAGACCCGCTATCCATGTGCAGAGGTCAGTGATATCAATGCGTGGCTGTCATATGCAGCGCATGTGACAGGAATGTGATACCTATGCATTGGCCATGTGCCCGACCATGGCTACACCGAATAAATTTAATACCCAAATAAATATAATCAATGCGTGGCTGTCTTATGCAGCGCATGTGACAGGAATGTGATACCTATGCATTGGCCATGTGCCCGACCATGGCTACACCAAATAAATTTAATACCCCAAATGGAAGACATATACTTAATTCAATGGGTGCCTTATTAGGGGGAGTGGGGAATTCATCCGGAATGGCCGATAAAAGTGGTCAAGGTATAATCAAAATAATCAAAACATGATGTTCGGTTGAGCAAACACTGACGTTCTTGTAGTTTTTTGTTTTTAAAAGTGTAGCGCAAACCGTCCGCATAAGTTATCAGATTTCATATCTTATCTGCATTTCTATTGCAAATGTTAACTGTAAAATAGGAATCTTTATATATATGTGCTTATTGCCTTAGGTTTTGTATTCAAGAAATACGAATTTTTCGTGTAACAGAAGCCAGACGTCTCGAGCTTAGCCCCAGGCTTTTCCTTTCTCCACCAATGATGACTTCACTCACACCCAATATATATGACAGCGCACGTCAAAAAGTTTTCAGCGCCTCGCCCTCTAAAATGATGTCTTGTCAAAAAATTCAGAAATACATAGAGATGTTGAGATTGCTGGGACACAATTTGTAATTGGTAATTTCCCAAGACTATTCTTATACATTTATCTTTAGTTATATATATTTCAAGTTAGTGTTGAATACCGTGAATTACTTCTTTTAGCATAAAGAAATGAAATGCAATACGGCTGTATGAAATTAAATAAAATCGGCACTCGCCTGCATTGTCACGATGGCTTAACCGCCCACGCCCCAATGTGCAACATGTTCCCCGTTGTGTCGAATGAGAAAGTGGTGGTGCGATATGAAAAAAAATGAAGTTGTTTTTATAATTTTATACAAGAAAGTTTGTATTAACGCCTTAATTTTGATATTTAAACGGAAAAAGGAGTTTCTTTAATGATTTTTGTAGACCTTATTATTTGTTGCTCATACACAATATGCTGAAAAGTGGACAATTCCTGTATAACAGGTTAAATATTTTTTATAAGGCGTTTTCCAAACTTTTGAACAATCACATCATCAATTCGCTAGGGGCTGTGACCAATCGAGACTCAACTGCCAATTTTTGGACCAAATTCCTTTCAACAAGTTTTCATTTCGTAGCAGACACTTCAAATGACAAAATGCCAATGCCTTTGGCGGAAATAATGTTTTCTCCTCACATCTAAAAAAGCATTTTGTCTTTTCAATTCTGTAATTTTTTTGTGTTTCCTTATTGTCGTCTCGCTTTCTTTCGTCGTTTGTTCTGATTTCACTTGTCAATAATACATACACCAAACCATATTAATTGGACATAATTTAATAGAATTGATCAATGACGTTAGGTTTGTATTTGTATTAATTAATATATCAATACTTTATTACGTTTTTAATTCGCAAAGTGGACATATCTTTTTTTGGTGCCTATATTTGTAAAATAATAACTAGTCTCCAAATTTAACACAGGTAGTTTAATGTTAATTATTCCATATATCATCAGTAAAATAGATAATATCCAAATTAAGTTATTAATATACATCTGTTTGATGTGCAATAGAACAAGAGAAAATTAAAGGAAGCATTTCGTGATTCACGGCTCGCCCCCCCCCCGACTACCTAAAATTTGGGATTTTTATATCATTTGAAGGTTGGCCCTAATAAAATAGTAACGCCGTTTTCCTATATATCTCTTACGTGCAAATTCGTCTACCCTGGAACCAAAATGTAATTTTGATACAAACATTGCTCATAACACAAAACGTACCGTCCAGAATCAACCGCAAGTTTGGAAATAACCTTTTCGCGAGGATGATACTAGTAAAACCAAAAACATGCTGATATCATGAAATGCACCTTTAACATTCACTTTCATCATCATGTAACACATATATCAGTGTTAGGGGCAAAATAACACATTTAAGTGAGTGTAGAAAACAGATGCATGTGGGTGATTAAACAGCCTATAAAGTGATCTGATGAACGCATTTTGTAACACAGAAAAAACGGGGACGATATCATATCCCATGGCACAATTAGTCTCAGCCAAAACCCCAAAGGAAACAAACCTAACGATTGACGAAGTCTGTCAATGGAGTTCCTTTGTTTCCGATTGGAGAGAAAGTTAAAAATTCAGGCTTCCGATAACAATGATAACTGTTCCATTTGTTCTACTCCTCTCATCCTTTCAGCATCTGTGACTTTCCTCTCCTTTGGTTTACATGCAGAGGGTGTATTGAGTCAATCCCACAATACACCAGTTTTGGGATATTTCACCTCAATAGAGTCATGTGATCCCACAAAATTCCTATTCTTAACACACACAAAAAATTACTTTTATGCTCATTTTAGCTGACAAAGCATTAGTACTTAGGGAATTTTTAGCATGATCATGAAATGTTCTGCAGTACTTAAACTTTTGGAACACTTTTTATCCCTAAGTACTGACATGTGTTTAGTACTTGCAGTATAGGCACATTGCAATGCATTGTGGGATTGATTCAAAACACCCTCTGGTTTACATGGGAAGTGGAAGGTTCAGGCGTTAAAGACCACTCCAATTGAAGGTGTACGCTTATTTTCTCACTGAATTAGATTAGATGAAGTACCAAATGCCCCTAAAAATACGGAAATGATTCAGACAATTTCATATATATGCGATACTTTCCATATAAACATAACAACAAAAATAACTGACCAGTTCTAGGTATTGATATTGTCTAAAATACTGAAAAGCAGCAGTTAAATTAGAATATACATTTATTTACCAAAGGTTTCGTCTTTTACTTGAGCCATTAGTCGAGGAATTTGAGTTTGAAATGACAAATCTCTGGTAGTTCAAAGCCCGAAGACCCCGTTTTCGAAAATGACACTTTACGGCTATTTTAAGAGAGTTGTACGTATGGACTACACAATTAAAAATTAAGCAGGAACAAAATATCGCAAGAAAAGGAATTGTCAATGAAATTAAGCACGTCGAAAAAAAAAATACACTACATACCGCAACGCAAATGACGCCTTCCACAAAGGCCATTGAAAATCTTAAAAGTGTCATTTTCGAAATTGGACATTTCAACCTTTCAAACACAACTGGCTTGCCATTTCTTCACTATTTGTGCTGAATTTAGGCTCTTTTGAGAGAGGAATAGTTCAGCAACAAAATGTATATTTCAGTTTCGCTGTTGCAACAAGTCTTCATACAATATCCATTACAAAATCTTGTCAGTTATTTTGTTGCTAGGTTTACTATTTAAAGTGCATTTTTTTAGAAACACACCATCACAAGAATTTCATTACGTTGTGTACATTAGACATTGGATATCAAAACAACAAATGAAATATATGGCAATAATTTTCCTCCTTAATCACGTTAATTTCCCGATGAACTGATTTCACATACATCTTTGATAAATTGGCAAAAATGTACTTTTGCCAAGTGCCTTTTCAAAGTGCCTAGTTCAATACAAAATGAAGAAGTAGCAAGATTATCAAAACTGGTGTTTAAAATGAACCTTCTTACATCTTTAATCGTCTAAACACTTAGCAGTGGAGTATAAATAGATGCTCATTTGTTCTATCCAAGACGTGTAAATCATATCTACGGAGTGCGTCACTTCCAAATCTTATCACATTGAACATTTACGGCTCATAAACGTAAGGAAGGTATCGTTTGCTTTGAATTATAGCAGTCCCGTACAGAACAGAGCAGTACCTACAGTTTACAACATGTTTGCTTGTCAATCCATCATAGAGAGGTGTCAAAGAAATAAATAATCAAAGCAGACGGTTTTAGAGGATATACATCTTCTGCAAGCCTCCACGGAAATAGTTTTACATGTAGCATACAGCATGATGCAAACAATTTGTGCAAACAAACAAACAAAAGACAAAGTAAAGAAAATTATGTCGTCTGCTTTATATTACTGCACCATTATTTGTTTACTACAAAAGTCTGCCATATTGATTAGACCCGATTAGACAGGGAAATAGGAAGACGTGTCTCTCCTTCCAACATATTTAACACTCGTATTTCCTTGGCAGACGATACATCAAACCTAAATGTTCTCGCTCTCTTTACATCTATGGATTATGTACCTGTCATTTACCTATGTTTGAATCAAACAGTTTCCGTTGCATTCACCTTCCCAAGTAAATCTTTAAATGGCCTACCACTGTTTCGTCTTCATCTTTTCACACTGCTAGTAGGCTGGGGCTTATCATACCTTGATTACAAGAGCGACATTTCTTTGGATATCTCGATCAGCAATGAATGGATTTTATCACGTCGTCTGAGATGACGATGATGACGATGAATGAACATGACGATGATGATGATGATGAGGTTTGATTTTGATGATGAATGATGATGATGATTCTGATGATGATTATGTCCTATTATGTACTACTAGATGTAATACTAATACACTCCTGTATATTGGGTGGCTACTACAAGTACTTCTTACTATATATGAGGAAGATGAACAGTTTAAGAATTCTAAAGTTCCTTTATTTTAGATATCAAAGTTGGCACATTAAGTACAGTAGGGTTAAACTATATTTGCAACGGTCATATCACATTTTTGAACGTCATCAGTTAACGTAATTGCTATATAAACAAATCTGACAATTTCAGCACTTCATTTTGGTGGCCTTTTTCCTATGACCCTTACCCTCCCTCCGCCTTCATTGAAGAAATCTAACAGTAACCGAAGAGTACGGCAGTTTCTCTGAAATATTAGTCTAGAAGCAAAATATGGATCTTCTTCTTTGGGTGGCGGATCGGTTCCCGGGAGGAAAGGTTGATTACAAGTCAGGCATATTGGGATTTTCGAGTTAACCAATGGTGACATTTCATACCCACCTGGAGCTTATGTTATACTCACAAGAGATACAATCGGCAGAGAAAAAATACTTTAACCGGAAAACTGATCTTAACCTGGATCTGCTACCATGACTACTGGACTATATCCAACACTTTGAGTTGAATTCATGCAGTCATGATGACAACTGAAGTAGACCACATTTTGACGAAACCGAGGGTGACGGGAAGGAGTACAGAATAGAAAATATAGTAGTAATATGGCAATCAAGTAGTTTTTGTCCAAGCAAGTTGTGGGGTGGTGTGGCGAGGAACATAAAGGACAAAACAGCAAATGAAGAGGATGTGGCAATGCTTTGGATGAATAACCCCAACTTGATCAAATCAATGAAGAGGTTTGATCTACAAAGTTTAAGGGCTTGCAGTATGCAGGTATGCTGGTGTCCGGGGCTGGTGTAGTATAGTAGTGTTATGCAACCAGGCATGTAAAACCCCAAAGAAAGAGTCAAAGTCAGTGGAATGTTACAAACAAAATCTTTAAGAGCAGTGAAACAGGTGTGGCAAACAATGTGGGTTGAAGAATCATGAACAAACTGACTTTTCAACTTCTTTTCACACCTGTCCTACGGGTGACTATAAACAAAACCCAAGACCCAAAGACCCACGACCCCCTCAACTATAAAACCAAGACCCCTTCAACTATAAAACAAGACCCCCTAACTATAAAACAAAGACCCCCCGCCCCCTCCCCTCACTAATAAAAACAAAGACCCCCTAACTTAAGAAACAAATACCCACTCAACTATAACACAAATACCCCCTCAACTATAAAACAAAGACCCCCTAACTATACACACAGACCCCTTCAACATAAACAAAGACCCCCTCAACTATAAAACAAGACCCCCTAACTATAAACCAAGACCCCCTCAACTATAAAACAAAGACCCCCACAACTATAAAACAAAAACCCCTCAACTATAACAAAGACCCCTCAACTAAAACAAAGAACCCCCTCAACTATAAAACAAAACCCCCCTCAACTAGAAAACAAAGACCCCCTCAACTATAAAACAAAGAAGACCCCCCCCCCTCAACTATAAAACAAAGACCCCCTAACTATAAAACAAAGACCCCCT
>JAMKCH010085413.1:0-42046 GCA_023653785.1 Ophioderma brevispina
AATATACTACGTGAAAAGTAAATGTCCTTTTTAAGGCTTTCTGTGCGAAACACTTTCTCCTAAAGAGTATAAGGTAAGTTGCAATTTGTGATGAGTTATTAAAAGGTTATTTTAAACATTTATTTAAGTTGATATAGTTCAGCCGCCCATGAGTCCTGCAGATAACTGTTGTACTTCTGAGGTCATTTTTTCTTTTTTTATAAATGTCAAATTATGAGATTTCATGAATCATGACCATATTCGAAAAAACAAACAAACTATAGACCATATGCTGTATGGTGAGACAGCCACATTACATGACTACAATACATTCGCCTGTTGTTGATTTCCAGAGATTACCAGGTGCTATTATTCTATTGATATTTCTATAGTAGCTAGGGCAAGGACGAGTTTATGTTAAAAGACTGGCGTCCTATAGAGGTCTTTCACCTCACTCATGCATAACCTATAACAAAAGGTGTTAGGTCCAAGGGGGTGAAGCCCATTCAAAACCAGTCGTCCGTGCTGGGCGCTGACATTTTGAATATTGCACGGAATAATTATTAGTTTGGGTGCTTTACACATAATGTCAATTCGATACAAACAATCCGCCAAAATATCAGTTGTTGGATGTTGGGTGCTATTGGGTGGTTAAATTTTGTCCTACCCATGGCCACACAACGAATGAAATGACACGTCAGTCGTCTTGATTTAAATAAACCGCCTCAATGAATACATCTTTTCACCTAAGCGCGCATTGCATTATAAGAAAAAAGAGTATCTGAGCACAATGATCCAGGTGCACTATTATTACACCTGGCCACCTCTAACACATACATCAATTTGTATCACTACCGATTAGTGTATATTCAAAGCGGCACCCACAGTATGTGGAAGAAGCGGAGGCAGCCATTGCTTTCTATTGTTGGTACTCTATGTATTCTTTGTGGTCGGCAAAACATGCGAGACGATGAATTTCTAAAGATTACGTAACGTTTTGCCTCTCTATCTATATAGAACCTCTTTAGTTAGGTCCCTTAGTATTCGTCATTCAGATCAATTTAATACCCGACCTCAAAGTACTTTTGCTATTCAAAGTGTGACCCATACTTGTATGCATACATATCCAACATGCACGTCGTTCTTTAGATTTAGAAAGTCTCCAGAAATTTGGAATGGACTTTGCCATTCCCGACAAGATGGCCGCTAATCCGAAAGGTGGAAGACCTCTATTGCATATGGTCTATACTGAGTCCACCGTCCCATATATACACAAGATGAATACAAAAATGATGGGTATTGTAGACTGCTGTATTTAAAGGGGATGGCCCGATTTCATTATGTTTGATCTTGATGTAATGACCTTGACACAAATACCCCGTATAAAGTTTTACAGCAATATTTCAATCCGTTTTGATATAGGAGCTTAAAACGTCATTTATGATGACGAGTTCACGGGTTCTAAACCCATGAAGGGTTCTAAATAGAGGGGAAAAGATTCCAAGTTAATCTCTATTTTAGAGTGATATGGTGGATAAACACTTCCGTATTTTCACTATCCTCGCCTGATGCAGAAGCATATCACGTTTCGGGACGGGAGTTCCCGTAACCTGACCCAACTGACACACTTATGAATTCGGAAACCTTAACGGAATAAACCTGTGCTCTATTCCGTAAAGGGTTTCCGAATTCATAAGTGTGTCAGAAAAAAAGTGTGTCAGATGGGTCAGGTTATGGAAACTTCCTTTCGGGACGGTCACTTTGGGCCCGCCTCTCAAGGCCAGAGTAATGTCTCTCATTGGTCATATTGTACAAAACAAGGACTAAAGAGAGGCACTGCGCTGTCTTAAACAAGAAACAAGCCAGAGATGTAAACGCCCCGAAACCCAGTAAACACCTACATCAGGCCAGGATGTGACAATTACGGATTTTTTTTTATTTATTTATGTCAAGGCTAATCTAGGCATTAACAGCTGTTATCTAATTAGTAACGCTGACGGATTGGCACCAAGATAGCGATTAACCTCCCTTTTGAATCTCTGCAAGTCCTTGTTTTTTTTTTTTTTTTTTTTTTTATTTCTTTCATTACTAGGGCTGGAAATTGTTACTTTGAAACCAGATTTTTATGCAAAACATGTATAATATAACATTGACATGCATCTTCTCGATTTATTACATATTGGAACATTGGTCTTCCGTTATTTTTAGCAATTTTGTTTCCATTCGAATTATGCACTCCAAAAAATGTTGAGTAAAAAAAGTCACAGCTCTTAATGTTGAGTAAAATCTCAGTCAAAGTTGAGTAAACCTTACACAAAGCTCAGTATATTTTACCCAACAATGACTAAGATTTAGTCAAGAATGAATAAGGTTTACTCAACTTTTACTAAGATTTTACTCAACGTTAAGAGCTGTGTCCTTTTTACTCAACATGAGTAAAATAATTTTTACAGTGTATGAGCTGGTTAACTACATGTAGGTGATCTGTGGTAGAGATTCCGCTTCTAAATCCGGCTTGTACAAAACAAGGACTAAAGAGAGGCACTGCGCTGTCTTAAACAAGAAACAAGCCAGAGATGTAAACGCCCCGAAACCCAGTAAACACCTACATCAGGCCAGGATGTGACAATTACGGATTTTTTTTTATTTATTTATGTCAAGGCTAATCTAGGCATTAACAGCTGTTATCTAATTAGTAACGCTGACGGATTGGCACCAAGATAGCGATTAACCTCCCTTTTGAATCTCTGCAAGTCCTTGTTTGATGCTACATGAGCAGGAAGAGCATTCAATAAGCCTACAGAGAATGGGAGAAATGATCTTCTGTGGGAGGCCAAGTTGGACCTTGGGACTTTCACAGCAAGGTCATGAGACCTGAATGAGCCCCTAAGGCGAGGATCAACTGAAAGCAGCTCAGGTAGCAGCTGGCTGAGGAGATCTGGTGCTTGTCCATAAAAGAGTGACAATTCCAATTGCCCTGCGATGACCAAGTGGTTGGATGTGATGAGTGGCGAGCTCACTCTCGGGGATACCAGTGATGGAAATGGCACGTCTCTAGATTGCATCTAGTTTGGATAGTGAAGTGGGTGTTGCTCCACACCATGCTGAACTTGCATATTCCATGTTGGATCGAACCATGGATTTATACACCCTTTCAGTTGTCCCAAAAACGTTTTTAAAACTCGCAATTTCTTTCCATGAGTCAAGGATAAATGAAAACACCGGAATATGCACTGTTGGCGATTCATAATAGTTTTCTGGGGGAGACTGATTAGTACCCACATCAATGCATAAATCCACCAGTATATAGTTCAATAAAACACGATAATTGTTTATAGCAAAGAAACACCCCATACAAGTACAAAAGCCTTTCAACCCTGAGTGAAACACAGATGCACGTCCAATATTAGCTCATGCTTTACGTTTGTATACATTCGATTAAAAGCCTAAGCGGTGCCACGACTAGATGGCGAACTGTTTATTTGAAAAGGAAAAATTAAAACTAAACAAAAAAATGCAATACAGGAACAACATGATGCCAATCTAAAAAAACGGAACGCTAAGCGAGACAGAGAAAAAATTTTTCCTTTTAATCATACCACAAAAACGCGGCCTGGATTCCCGACTGAACATGCAAAACGTTATAAGTGCAATGGCGAGTCAATATCATTGTCAAAAGGAGAGTTATTATTAAATATGACATACATGTATTATAATGTAATTTACGATAGATTGTTTTTAAACTATGTATGACATGAAAGTCGGTGTATTGTTTAAGGCAAAGGAATATGTTAATGCGAGATGAACCTAATGATTTATTTCAGTGTAGAATTAAGTAATATTTTATGAAGGAAAATTGAGTTGTTTTTAAATGTGTTAAGAGCTACTATAACTTGTTTAGTTACATATATTAATTTAATCGTATATCATTTAATCATCATGTGTACAATTGAAAATAGCCGAAGTGAAAGCCGGAAGGCATTTCATATAGAAGTCCAAGTATTCAAATGAGTATTGACATTTATCATGGCGGAATCAATTGTAATACCTTCATTTGCGTACTTGGGACGTAATATATGAACGTTTACCAAAAAACGCCGCGTGTAGTGTTGTTATAATCCGCTGGACTTATTAGTCCACTGTTTTTGTACTCGGTTTTTTTTTTTTAAAACGGTAAATATATAGGGATGTGCGATGAGTTGGCGGACATATGGCGTGATATGAGTGTGTTGCAATGAGTCTGTTCTGAGCAGGGAGAAGATGCAAGCCAAACTGGACATGTTAAATTGGCGTCCCCACGTGGCCAGGGTACTATTCTTTGCGGTCAACAGACTCGGGCGACAATCGGCGAGCAATCTTGACAGCAACATGTCACACACTTGTGCCGTCGTGTCAAGATCGGTACGGTCGGCGGAAGGAAACCAGTGGCGTTGCCGATAACATGCTTGAACCTTGTTGATTCATGATGTTGTCGCGCCGCCACTGCTGGCGATTAAGCATCTATGTCTTGTTGAAGGCAGGGGAAAAGAGAAGAAGATAGTAGAAAGGGGAGGCCTCCTCCCATTGAGAAAAATTGTAATTGTGCAAGTTTGAACAAGAATGTAAGCCGATTTTGAAAAAAAAAAGTGATCTTGTGTAGTTGGGAAGAGGTTGGTTCGCGAGCGTCTTCTATGTGACTGTACCTAGAAAAGAAGAAAACAATACCCATTCATGTGTAGGTCCTTCGCCACTATGCTGGGTCGTACATGTGCTTTATTCCATATGATAAAGAGTGGTTGCGTATAAGGGTATAATGTAGTTATGCCACGATAAATATCTTCACTGTAATGAATGATTATACAAAATGATTAGTTTCTTATCTCAACATATATAAAACACCGTTATGAAAACTAATGGCACTTGACTATGTGTGGCTTGACCCATGGACTTCGAGCAAGAGACTCGCCCTGATGCGGACTGTTTCGTCAACTATATCTTGCTCACGCACCAGGCCTAATCAAACATCACATTTTCATCACGAAGGTGCATCGTCTTTTAACATCATACCTAGCTCCCAGGGAACCACTGGGTTCCAGGTGGGCGTAACTAGGACATTGAAAGGGGGGGGCGAGCAGAAGGGGAGGTACAGAGGCATTTTCTGAGGTGGGGGTCCTCCTCCTCCAAAGGCCATCATCGAACCCAATGCAAGGTGAAGGCCTCTCCAAGGTGACACCACGCGAGCTATCCATGTCTTTCTCATCCAGGGCACACCAAGAAATTTGGCATTTTCATTCTCCACCTAACTTTCTGTCTTCCTGTGGTGCATTAGTGCCATTTCTGGGTATCATTAGGTAACCGCTTGGTCCACTGTTATCTGATGTTCTAGCCTAGGTGACCAGCCCAGGCCCACTTCTTTGTTTCACAGTCTGGATGATGTCGGTGACCTGTGTCATGTTTCTGATCCACTCGGTTGTTTTGATCTCTTTTAGTGATTCCAAGGACATGCTCCTTTCCATTGCTGTGCTGAGCCACCTCAAATTTTTTTCTGAGTCATAACCCAAGTTTCAGAGCCGTACGTCATGGCCGCGGGAGGACACATTGGTTAAAGACTTTCATTTTAAGACACAGTGGCATGTTGTTCCGCATCACCTCATTTAACTTCCCAAAAGAACTCCATCCTGCTCTTACTCTTCTCCTAACTTCATCAAAAGTGTGTTGATCTTTTTCACTACTTGACCCAAGTAAACAAGTTCTTCTACCTCTTCCGTGGTGTTTGGGTGAGCATGGCAGATTTGTTTATTGATGACCAGTTGTTGAACATGGTTTTTCTTCTTGCCTCATGTGATCTTCAACCCCACCTGGTTGCTCCTGTTGTTTAGGTCTTGTAACATGGATTCTAGTTCATCAGGAGTTCTCAGACAAAATATCACAATGTCATCTGCAAATCTAAGGTGGCTTATGAACTCTCCATTGATGTTGATCCCTTCACTTTTCCCAGTTAATTTTTTGTATGATGACTTCCAGGGCTGCCATTAAAAAGTTTTGGCGACATAGTGTCTCCCTGTCTTACCCACAGTTGAGACATGGTTTTTTGTTTTTTTTAATTTTGTTACTCTCAGAATGTAGCGGATGTTAGCTGTTTCTTTGATATATGTCCTTGATTATGGTTGAATATGAGCTTTCGATTCCCTGGTCAACCAGTTGCTTGAAGTACAACTGGTGTTTCAATGCTGTCAAAAGCCTTTTCATAGTCTACAAAAGCCAAGAAAAAATGGTTGCTGGTATTCATTAGCTTTCTCTATGAGCATGATTAACTACAGTAGTTGATCTGGAGGTGTAGAGATCCGCTCTAAATCCGGCTTGTTCTCGGGTTGGTTGAAGTCCAAGGTGCAGTAATCTGGTGATGATTTTGGTGAATATTTACACCATTTGGATAGAAGGCTGATTGGTCGGTAGTTGCATCGGTCTGTGATTACTACCTTTTATGAAAGAAAGGTGATAACAGCATTACTCCAATTATCCGGTATTCGACCTTCTCGTATACACTCGGTGAAGAGATCAGCTAGCTGGGCCATTCTCCGATAAAGTGTTCAAGTTTGGTCTCCAAAATGACCAAATATCAACATTAGGGAATTCCTGAAAATCATTGAAAATCGTAAACTTTAATATTTTCAGAACACGGAGCAATGCATGGGTGATCTTAAAAAAAATATCCGATTTTTAGTATATTGCCTAACGTTAACACTTAAATAACGTATCTGGCCAGTCTTTTTCTTAGTCGTGCTGTTCTTGATGAAAGTACATGCTTCACCGACTTAGTCTCTATACCTTATCAGGTATCACCTTCATACTAAAGCATGGTGTAATATTCGACTTTATGTATTACACCGTTTTGCAAGAGCGTAGCAGGAGTGAGGTAACGTATATCTGGCGCGGTATGAACGTAACACGAGGTATTTCTTTCATTACTAGGGCTGGAAATTGTTACTTTGAACCAGATTTTTATGCAAAACATGTATAATATAACATTGACATGCATCTTCTCGATTTATTACATATTGGAACATTGGTCTTCCGTTATTTTTAGCAATTTTGTTTCCATTCGAATTATGCACTCCAAAAAATGTTGAGTAAAAAAAGTCACAGCTCTTAATGTTGAGTAAAATCTCAGTCAAAGTTGAGTAAACCTTACACAAAGCTCAGTATATTTTACCCAACAATGACTAAGATTTAGTCAAGAATGAATAAGGTTTACTCAACTTTTACTAAGATTTTACTCAACGTTAAGAGCTGTGTCCTTTTTACTCAACATGAGTAAAATAATTTTTACAGTGTATGAGCTGGTTAACTACATGTAGGTGATCTGTGGTAGAGATTCCGCTTCTAAATCCGGCTTGTTCTCGGGGTTGGTTGAAGTCCAAGGTAGCAGTAATTCTGTTGGTGATGATTTTGGTGAAAAGTTTGTACACATTGCATAGAAGGCTGATTGGTCGATAGTTGCCAAGGTCTGTGATGTTAACTTTCTTATGAAGAAGGATGATAACAGCATTACTCCAATTATCCGGTATTCGACCTTCTCGTATACACTGTGTGAAGAGATCAGCTAGCTGGCTTTTTACAACGTCACCTCCCTCCTTCAACACATCATTCAGTATCTCATCATCTCCTGGTGCCTTTCCTTTCTTCATATCTTTAAGATCAATTCCTACTTCACCTGCGGTGATGGGTGGTATATTGGGATCGCTGGTTGTGACTATATGTGGCCCGTCTACGTGGATCTTGCTACTGTAGCTTAACAAAATTCTGTAAAGCTAAAAATGGTTTATAAAATAAGCAAAAAAGGTCTTTAGTTTATATAACCCTATGGTACCATTTGTGGACAATGGCTCAAAGCAAAGAAGGGTTGACCCTTACTTTTTAGTGTAACATCTTTCAAGTTATGAAAATATAATTCTACCAACTGTTCACAACCACTGTGGAGTCTGTACTCATATGGAGCTGAGACCTGGACCATCACGGCCAAAATGAAAAAGGCATTAGATGGATGGATGTTACACTCGCATCCTGAGGAAGGCACTCAATGTTGCATGGCAAACACATACCAGCAGTAAAGAATTGTATGGAAGCCTGCTCCCCATCTCTGAAAGACCTAGAACCAGGAGACTGAGACTGGCTGGGCACTGCCTTAGAAGTGAAAATGAAGCATCAGCTAGGGTTGTGACGTGGCAACCCTAAAGGACTACATCAAGATGCTGGGTGAGGACACAGGACTTTTTTTCCTGTATTTTTTTATTCCCTGTACTTGCATGGGGTCTGGTGGTAAAGAGAAAACATACAAAATGCACCCCAGACCCCCACAGCAGTGACTTAGATATAAAATACAGCGAAGGAATGAAGAAAAACAACGACCACACACACACAATCACAAAACACATCCCACAAAACAGACAAGACGACCGTGACATCAACAGGAACAACAACAACAAAATTGCTCAAACCATGGCATTCTCAGAGAAGGAAAACTAACAAAAAGGAGACATTAATTTGAGCCTTCAAGATTAATTTTCCTTCTTTTCAGCAATCTTATATTCAATCTTGTATTTAACTTTAACCAAATTTAAAAAAGTTTGGAAACTGAGAAGGACATGCTGAAATTTACACCTATGTATGTAATATTTTAAACAGAGAAATAAGAAATTAATGCAAATGTCATGTTGGCTTTTATCCCTAATACCAAACATGAAATCTAATTTAGAAAAATCAAACATTTCACCAGTTTTGTTATTGATAAATTAGCAAAGATTATTCCATAACGGAGACACCTTTCTGCATTCACATAAAAAGTGCAGAATGGTTTCAGGAAGTTCATCACAAAAAGAACAATTAGGGGATTTCATTCTGCCAATTTTGTGAAGGAAATAATTAGTGCAAATTGCCCTATGGAAGATTTCAAATAGAAGGATCTTAATTGGGTTTCTATAGCATATTTAAAGTTTAGGACACACAGGACCTAGTGCTCTAGACGTAAAGACCTATGCTAGATAGAACAGTGTGGAAGGCCATTACCAGAGTCCGACCTTTAGAGTCGCCATAAGCAACTAAGCACCAGCAGTGAATAAATGCATGTCCAAATTTCTTGATAAAGCCGTCGGCGAATAAGTTGAGGTTGTTAGAAAATATTTCATTTACCAAATAAAAATAATCAAATTTTAGTTCTGCCATGCGTATTATATAATTGTCTCATTTTCAATTGAAAGTTCAACAAATTTGTTTACCCATAACTGTTTTGGTGCCACCCATTACTAGTACAATTCACTGGCACATCACAAAGAAATAACAAAGATGAAAAAATATAGGCCTCATTATTTCCCTGTGACAGAAAAACCAATGAGTCATTCTAAATGTATGGTATTATTTCAAATCAGTTATATCGAAAGAAGACGAACAAATATGTTTTTACAGTTTTCATGCTTGCCTGATCAGCAACTCAGGACTGACCGAGGTTGGTAAATTCTTTTACCAACAGTATATTTAATTGATTTATAACAACAATACATTAATTTATGTCAACACAACCTGAATTTCATTGTATGAGTTAAAAATAAGCATTACACATCGATACACATCGTCCCACTGCTCCAGGTTCAAAATTAAGTACACGTCAACGGCACAACATTATGATAACAGAAATCAATACTATCGCGTATGTAATATTGAATTTAATAAAAATAAACCAAGGCTAACTAAATAGGTTATTACAAAAACATGTTATATCTATTGATATCCAAGGGTAACATAGCCCCAAATAGATCTCGTGACTGCGTTTACAGGTCCTACGCCAGGTGATTCTTCACGTGGATAGTTAAACAGGCGTGAAAGGTCTAATGTAAACAGTATTCAATTTGGTAATTAGACTAGAAGAAATTGGCAGCTAGACAAACCTCGTTTTAACTTCTACGCCTTACGTTTCATAGTGTGCATCGCACGCTTTAGACAGCGTGGGTTTGAAAAATCGCCAAATCCTCAAAAAGCGTGGGTTTGCGAGAGTTTAAACTAAAATGCGTGTATTCTTAAAAAGCGTGCAAAAAAATATTTTTTTTTTTTTTTTTTTTGATACACATCGTCCCACTGCTCCAGGTTCAAAATTAAGTACACGTCAACGGCACAACATTATGATAACAGAAATCAATACTATCGCGTATGTAATATTGAATTTAATAAAAATAAACCAAGGCTAACTAAATAGGTTATTACAAAAACATGTTATATCTATTGATATCCAAGGGTAACATAGCCCCAAATAGATCTCGTGACTGCGTTTACAGGTCCTACGCCAGGTGATTCTTCACGTGGATAGTTAAACAGGCGTGAAAGGTCTAATGTAAACAGTATTCAATTTGGTAATTAGACTAGAAGAAATTGGCAGCTAGACAAACCTCGTTTTAACTTCTACGCCTTACGTTTAGTTCACCTGACCTTTCTTAAGACATATTCGTTCTTCGAACAGTTGTCTGCCATTTATTTTTTTCCTCTTGCTTTTTCTTCAAAATCTACTAGTTATACTTGGAAGCTATCATGAATAAAATACAAGAGCGGCATTTATCATCAACGAGTACACAACGAGTCATCAACGAGTACCTTGAAAAGAAAAAAAAACTTAAACAGGTCTTTTACACTATTGATCTGTGTCTGATTGATCTTTGTCTGTCTCGTCATATCTGTCTTCCTGTCTATCTGTCTTTCTTTATTTATCATTGATTCTCCTGACCAATGCCAGGACTTGCTTTTGCATTTTTTCCGTTCCGGAGGGGAAAACTCTATACTACGGACAGACGGACCTTTCAAGTATACTGCCAGTTGGTCGGACCCTTAGAACAAAGTGCTTTTGTCGCCTCGCAAATTAAATGAGAGTTCTTGCATATTTCCATGCGGTGATATTGCTATGAGGGTTCAATTCAATCCCCAACCATGTGACACTAGGCCTTTGTTCCTATACAGAACATAGTGTGGCATGGTACAATGACACCACACAGAATCGGCTTGGAAACTGATGAATTCAGTTATGGTCTGTTAATGATAAAAAAAAAGGAAGACTTATGCCATGGTTGGTCAAGATGTCAATAACTCAAAATCCACATTGCGCTAATCTCTTAATACAAGGTTAGATGGCCAAATAAAAACTTCACCCTGATACTTCAATTGAAACATTTAAGCTTTCTTTGATGTGAAATAATGTATTTGAGGTCAACATTCATTTGCTAGCTATATTACTGTATTGATACGAGTACCATAATCTGTTTTACCCGTGGCCATTAAAAATAATTCCTCTTTGCTCTCACGGTGAGCTATGGTGAATGGACAGACCTAAAACTTTTAATGAGGCCTCACTTATCTTGAAATATATAGTACAGCAATTTTTTTTCACCGTCGCTTCAAAAATACGAAGAGAGGGGGGTGGGTTACTTTGGGTACGATTCACAATTCAGGACAATTTTTTTTTTCATAAATCATGGAAATAGTCTGCATATATTGAAGCTCAAGTGTATCTTCGCCTTATATATATCGAGATAAGCTTTCTTATTTCCAAATAAGGGAGCCATATTTTGAGAAAACGCCTTTCTAACTGGAGATAACAAGGTTGAACCCCAAATAATGTTCTTTATCTGAAGCTAACGAAGCTTCTTTCGAAATCCTTAACTGGAAATAAGGAACCCTTTACCCATGATAGCTTGTTAACCCTAGCTTACGGAGTGTTATTTGGTATACATCAGCTAGGTGGTAATTAACTCAAGATAAGGCGCGTCGGTTTTGGTGGAAAACTTGAATCAAGAAATCGGGTTTCCTTATTTGGGCCTTTAGCTTGTGATAAATCGTGTTTACCAAATTTCTTTCCTATTGTTCAGAGCATACACTGAAAAACAGTAATTTGTCAGAAAAGGTCTTATTGATATTTTAAAAATTGTCTGCAAATGAATTTTGTTTATCATTAAAGCTAAAATATGTTTAAAATGTTCAATGAACAATTACCAGTTTTCAAAATAAGTTTTTATCATCACAGATATTTATGACTAAAAAAATTCCACTTTTTAAAATTTTATTAAAATTGGAAATTCATATCCTAAAGGAAAATATTTGGTCAGTTAATGTGTCTGTATAGTTTGTAAACTTTAATGATGAATATGAATTATCGTTGTCATTAAAATTAGTCCGTCCATCAAATTGACAAATAATGAGTGCATATTTGTCATTTAGTTTGTCTGTACTAAAAATGACAAGTTATCGACACTTTTGTCATTCATTAATGTGTCATGCAATCTTAAAAAGGAAATTTTAGCAGTCATGAAAATATCTGTGATCATTAAAATTTAATTTGGAAAACTTTTTATTTTTTTCTTTTTTCAAATGTTTTTCAAAACTGTGTTTAGCTTTATTTTTCTCAAATGATCAAAGAATTCATTTACATGACCATTTTTTACATTAGTCTCAAATAAGACCCTTTTCGTGACGAAGAGTTAATGTTTTTCAGTGTAGGACTTCATTATAACGGATGTCCCAAAAGCATGTAACAATAGGAACACCGTCAGTTGAAAGAACTAAAAGGAGCATGGGTGTATGGTTGGGATGCGTAAAGCTAAACCTAATAATAAGCTTTGATTTGCCGTGTATTCATTTCAATACGATATGTAGAACAACAGATGTGCTTCGTCAAAAAAGAGAGTACAATTCGGATTGGTCCGAATTTGCAGTGGTTACATTGTAAGATTGTGTGTAACATGATTTTAAACATACCTCACAAATCCGGGTCTATTGATTGTGTTATTGATTGGTAATGCAGCTATTGAGATATTGACAATCCATATTTGAACTTCATTATTGTCATAAAGTGTGAACATTGTCTTGTTATTATGATAAGCAATACTATGTATTTTTCAAATCAGTCATCAGTTCACTTTCATTAGCAGATCAAATCGATCACATTACCAGATGTTAAAACCAAACCAAATTAAACCAAACCATCAGACACCTTCTCATTGAATTCCCAAGAAAGTCTATGATTCTAGAGCAGAGTAAACAAAAGAAGAAACCACGAAATAACAAAAAGAAAGAGGAAAATTTGCTAATAAGGCTACATGTCAATACAAGCAGGCAGGACAATTGGAAATAAAGACACAGGACGGGCAGGCCATACAGATCACGGACCGAATAGCATAACCCAGCAACGGTTCTTTTTAGAAGAGCAATTGTGGTAGATACAACGATGAAACGTTTGGTAAAACACGATGGCAGAATCTCGAGGTCTTTTTTAATAGAAAAAACACTGCAAATCTAATTGTTTTTCTTTTAAGAGGGAAAGAAGATGTTGCTATGAAGCAAGGTATTCATTGTTTATCATGCATTCCAACGTGTTCTAAGGGCAGAAATCGGACCAAGTGGATTTTTGCCCTCTCTAATTGATGACGAATATCTTTTGGTTTTAGTATCGGATTGGAATGACATAAATGGCAAATTAAAGCTTTTTTATTGGCTTTAAATGGATACCAAACAAATGCTCCATGCGTGACTTTTCTTTTTATCAAAAATCATCGTTCCGAGTGTTAATTTTTTTGGGACAGCCGATAAGTCTATGAGACGGGTAAATTTCTATCTCTCTCTGTCATTGTAAGATGTGACCGTCACAGTTGCACATAATATAATGATTCGACCATGTAAATCTACATTGTTACTGTTATCACTTATAACATAATACTATGATTGACATTAATTCCCCCTAAAATTTTAAGATTCCTGATGGCGCCATGACATGTGAAATATTGATATTAATGTGAAGAAATGTGCAACATACGGTCCTACAATGTTCGACTTGCAAACTGAAAAAAAAAATATCACGCCTGTATAAAAAAAACGCAACCAAGATTACAGAACAAAGGCCAAGAATATATACATTTGAAGCCTGCGGGTATTGGAATGCGCAGCGGGTAAATGTATGGTGTCATTGGTCGGTATTATTTTTGTTGTTTAGTGGTCTTTCTTAAACATACAGTGAAAATAAACACTGATTTTCATAGTTCGTGTTAAATTCTTTGGAGACCTCAATTTATGTGCAAATGCACTAATTAACTACTTTAAAAAACAAAACTGGCCTATCCTTATTGTAAGGTGTGCATTTACTGAAGATAAGAACTCTTAAAGGTGCGCACCAATACTATATCGTCTTCTGCGTAACAAAGCCTAGTATATCTTGACAATGACACACATATCAATCTTATCTCTAAAGTACACTGTAAATCGCAGTCATGACAAAGCTTTTGAAAAGTCTTACAAATAACAGTCTTCAACAATAGAAAACTTTTTTTTTATTATTACTTAGTTGGTTGTGGAGGCAACATACATATATAGTCCACCAAACCCTTCTACTCAACAAGCTAAATTATTTACATCTACGCATACCAATGTATAATGGACAAAAACAATACAAAAGTTAAGCCCAGATCTCAACAGAGAAGCTACAGCCAAGCATCTGTGTCAGACAAGGCAACGGGATTCAGACCAAGACCCAGAAAGGCGAGGATGACAACTCAATACCTTGCAGAACAACAGTGTTTGAGATTGGGCGAGCAGGAAAGCAATAATGTTAGACGGGTTTGGGCGAACAATTTAGCAGGCATTTTTTTTTAAAGACAAACAAACAAACAAACAATAAAAAACTTAATAACAGGAATTATTGGTCCTGTGTCTCAGCTGAAGAACGATCCAAGAAATCCTTCAGTAAGTCAGTGAATATAGGGGACACTAAATCAAGACACTATAAATCTGGCTTCAATACACAGGCTATAAATTGTAAACATGTCCTTGCAAGTAGACATGTCTGAGTGTTGCGACTTTGTGTCTACTAGGAATGGTATCAAAACAGGCGCACATGGACAGTTCTTTGCAGTCTGTTCCAGGCGAGACTTGATTTGTTTTGTTTCATTTCACGACACGTCTATGCTCAAGACAATTTTGCAAAGACACAGATACCAGTGGACAAAGTAAAGGGAACTCAACATTTTACAAGAAGAAAATAAGAACCTAAAAACGACAGCAAGTGTTGGTGTTAGTTTTGTGCTTGTAAGAAAGCTTTCACTTTAAACCCTTATTTGAAAACAAGGCTTCAGTGAACGTTGAAAAATGTTACACTGTGACTTAATAATGGTCTTTGCAAAAGACACTTCACATGTCTCAATTTGAGACATGTATCTATTTAGACACAAAAGTCATGTCTCATTGCAGACATGTTAATGTTCTGTTCTCTTTGCAAGAGACACTAAATTCAACAGTCATGTTTTTAATTCAAGACACTTCGGTTTTGAAAGACGTGTCTTTTGTCATCATTGGAGACCAGGTCTGGCTGTTTAAGACGTGTTCTTTTGTATTAGATTATGTTTTATTCGTTTCTCTTCCTTTTATTATCCTTGGCTTGAAAGCATAGGCAGGATTTTGCGATAGCACAACAGCTCTGTATGTATGTAGTGTATGGGTGGACGTGTTGTATGTGTGTAGTGTTCAGTTTGTGTTACAAAGTTGAGTAATTTCTTCATAAATCCGTAGATCATGTTGTACTTCGTAGGATTTCCTTAGATCTGCTTGTCATTTCCTATAGATGATGTGACATTTGTTTATGTTTATGGCGCGCCCTGTTGGTGTAAGAGAGAAAAACTGGCAGGCAAAAGCACCTATAATTTTGCATGGGGAAATTTACTGTTTTTTGCTGTAACTTTTGTTTCGAATTAAAATACTACTAACTTCTTATCAAGAATAATAAGCTATTGCTACCAGCTGATTTTGACCAATTTAGATCAGAAAGATTCTGCAAGTAATTTTTAACCAGATTTTATGTGGTCGGTCACAGAAACTACTGTAATTACTTTTGCTGCAGAAAACACCAAGAGGGGCTACTGTAAGTCAACAGTGACGTCATAGGTCACTCATATATAGGAGCGGTGCTTTATACAAATCCTATACAATCGTCTAACTATAGGGGATACTAAAATCTAGGACACTAAATCTGGCTTCAGTGCACACGGCTATACATTGTAGACATGTCTTGTATGGCGACGCCTGGTGTGCGACTTTGTGTCTGCTAGAAATGCGTATCAAAACAGGCGGCCACATGCACAGTGGGCCAGAGGGTGTTAAATATTCAAAATCGGACCCCTTCAAAATGTCATTTTAAGTTTCCAAAATCCAGTAAACATCAGACCAATAGTAAAGTGAAAATGTTTGACTCTATGGAATCCCGGTACCCCAAAACACCATAACCCTGAAGTCACGGATAAACACATAAAGAATCAGTACTTCTTTCACAAAAATGCATAAAAATTTGGCTGATTTCAAGTTGTTGTTATCAATCACAGCCTTAATAAATGACTCTGGAGTAAAATCTCGTCTTTTTAATACTTATAATTGCCCTTTTTATCCATACAACGATGTCTCTGAAATATTTTCAGATCTTTTTCTTGGAATTGGAAGTGAATATATAGTCAAGAGTCGAATTTGATCATCTTCGCACTTCGTTTATAAAAATGACTAGTCTTTTTTGCTATAATTTGCCCACCTTCTACCCACCACTAAAGTTCATCCCTATATGTAAGGTGAATGATATAACAAATTTGGCTGCCACCCACCGCCTCCCGGCATCTAGAGGGTCCCCTTTCTAACGTTCTAACTCCCCTCATTACGAAAATCTGCCCGGTGGCGCGGGCGGTGCACATATAAAGTGGCAGCCCACGCTCCACGTATAAATCATGGCGAGTTTTCCCGCCGCGCATGTCGAGTTTCACCTCGCTGTGTATCGAGTTTTCCTCGCCATCTGTCGAGTGTGCAGCGTTTTAGGTCGAGTTTCCAAGCGCTATATATTGTCCATTTTGCCCTCAATAACGAGTTTTGCTCTCTATAATGGTGAGTTGCTAAATCCTGTTCGTTTTTCAAATCTCTCGACATGATTTTTTTTCTCAACATGAGGAAAACTCGACATGGATTTTTTGGTGTATGTTAAAAAAAAAAATCATGTCGATTTGCTCATATTGAGAAAAACCTCATGTCGAGTTGGGCTCTCATGTTGAGAAAAAACTGTCGATTTTGGCCTCCTGTTGAGAAAAAAATCATGTCCAGTTTTTTTACAACCGCCTGATTTATTCTGGACTGATTTATTCTGGACCTGAGTATGACCTGGCACATAGAGTTAAACTGGATAGGCAACCGCTGTAAACTCGACATTAGCGGTGGTAACTCGAATCAGCGCATGAAACTCGGCCATGATTTGATACGTGGAGCCTGCCAAATAGGCCTCTGCAAGTGCCTGCCCATAGGTTTACACCTTTTTTAAAGGGGTAATATACAAGCTCTATACAAGCCGTTATGATTGGTATTTGCAAAAGAGGTGTTCACAAGGTTCTGTGGCATGCGCATGCATCAAGTCGTCAGGTCCATGGAGCTGCCCATTGGCATGCGAATTGAAGAGACACAGAGGCGTCTAACAAGAAGGTCAAGAACTTCCAAGATTCTTCACTAGGAAGGTCTCCCGAGAAGACTAACAAGGATCTCATTGCGGAGGGGCTATGCCTCATTCTGATCCATATATTGCATCTTGAAGGTTCCTTCAGGAAACCTAAGAAAACTGAGCTTCCTGCAGACAGCAGGCCTGCTCCAGAAAGCTAACTCTCAATCTCCAAAATATTCTATGCGTATTTTTTATGACTCAATTGACTACTCCTATCGCATGTATTATTATTCCAATTTTCATTATTATTATTATTATAATTAATATTATTTATGATTTTCAAAGACAGGAGGGTGTCTAATAAAAGTGCTCCACAAAGTCTGTTTTTTGGGAATCTTTTTTTTTTCAACATCGCGATAGCATTTGCCACTCCGAAATATCAACCAAACTATTTGCCGCAGATATGAAATCAGATTTATTGTGCTTCACTCCCTTTTTTGTACTGTATTCAATTGAGGTGGTAATGTATGAGGAAGAGAATGGAAAACAGTTGAACAGAACTTCAGACAGTCTCTCTCATTCATTCTGAGACATAGTGACTTTTTTCATTTTTCAAGAGCCATCAAGAAGACCTTTGGACTTGTTTCCTTCCCGTATCGGATTCGATTGGTTAACATTACCCGATTTTACCGACGTTTACACCGTAATATTACTTTTTGTTTGCAATTCATTCTTTTAGGTGCACGTGATGCCCCTGCACATATGTTCAATTTATATCACATCCAAATATGGAACTAGTGTACTATTTTATTTATGCTGAATATAGCATTATCGATAGATAGTTTGATATGTGCTATTAAAGTCTCAAATCTTTTATAGAGAAAGGTTTGTTTTATAACGTTTTGCGAGTCTGTGGTTCTTTACATCTGCAAAGTCTTGCCCTATAAAGATCAATTTTCGTTTATTTGTCTGTAACGCTTCAGTTTCAACAACCATTTTACAACAACCCATCTGAAAGCGGTTCGGTTTTTTAAAAAGCTAATGAACTGCAGTTATAATGTTTAAGTATTTACATATCGTAAATTAAGTCCAAAATGAGGGGGGTCGCTTTGGTGGTTGGTTTTGTTTACTTTTTGGACAACCCGTGATAGATAAAACGGTTCATCTGACAGCATATAGCACCCTATAGGATTCCATCTCCCAAAAAACCCTAGTACCCATTTTATTACCAAAACCTCTCACCGGTAAAAGATGTTAACTTCATTATTGACCATAATCGCGATGTTGATTTTTTGGGGACACCCTTTATGGATTAAAACCGGTTCATCTGACGTATAAAAACAAGTCGATTCGGATTCACATCACAAAAACCCCTATTAAACCAAATTTTATGGCAAAACTCTCAACGGTAGCGATTTATGAAATATTGACCGAAATCGAGAATCTGGCCACTGTGAATGACGTGTCCTTTCATTCCTGTTTCCAGGCGAGCACTTGATTGTTTTTGTTTCCATTGTCGAAGACATTTTCTATACTCAAGACCCTTTTATTGCAAAGACACAGTTTTTAGAGGTGAATCTTACATTTGTAAGGGATTATGAAGAGAAAGAAAAGAAACCTAAAGCCTGGGTCGTATCCAGGTGTAGCACACCCCGTGTCCGCGATCTTGGATACGACCCAAGCCCATTCAGCAGCAGGGTCCACCAGGGGGCTGCTTAAGGCCCCCGGAGAGTTCCAGAAGCCAGCTCCTGGTGGAGGTCCAGGGGACGGAAATCGTTTTTTCCAGCAATTTGACCAATTCTGACCCATTCCCGCGTGCAATCTAAGCCTATATGACAGCTACGGCGGAGTGTTCCAAGCTTTTTTTTTAGACCCAGAGTCGTGCCTCCCCTCCGCAGCCCCGATACCACATTGCTAACAAGATAGTAATTATGTTTTATTGTTGAGTACTGTAATATAGCTTGCAATTTTAGGTCACAATTTTGAAAAAGAAAATTCAGTAAAACGTTGAATTAAACTGAATGGGGATTTCGCGATTTACAATTCTTCAATTTCTCACTCTGTCTCTCTTCTCTTGTAACCATCATATTTTTAAATCCCCCTATTATTCTTTATTTTATATTTCCCCTTTGTTTCTGTCCCCCAGTCATTAGTATTCAAGTTTAACTGACACGTTTGCATATTGATGTGATAACCACACATTTGAGTGTTATAAAACTTCAACAGTCAACACAGAACCAACCCAAACAATTTGGCGTCAATAAAATCTAACAACTTGATTTGAGCAATGGCTCCGGTAAGTTTTTTATTTAGACACGGTTAGTTTGTCACTTTGTGTACATACCTATCTAACGGGTGTGAAATAATGCAATGTGTGTGTATTTGGTTTCACACAACACATTCTATGATTAAACTAGTACGCTTTTATTAGCACACGTTTCAATTTGTTTGTTTTTAATATTTTTAATTTTTTTGAGTAAAAATAATATTGGCGATTATGATCTTAGCCTTTTCCTAATGGGTAATAAATTAGGGCCCGAGCGCGTGTATCCGAGAACCTTTACTATGTAGAAAACGATGTATGAAGGATTTTGACGAGGGTCGTTTGGTGGATATTTGCTTTGTTAAGCTGTAAACTGCTGTGTCATGTCCTTTTGAAAGAATCCCTAAGGGATGACTCATTGATTTGATGTCCAAAGATGTTGAATGCAACATTTGTTGTTTTTTGTTTTTCCCTCTAAAAAACGGAAATGTGAACGTTCTTCTTAACAAATACGAATTAATATTTTTTCTTTCAAATTCTATACGCAGATATAGTATATTATATACGAAAACCAGAAAAGGATTAACGTCACTATCAGTCATTTTTCCTCTAATTCAAAATCCCGATTTGTTCCTCTAATTGCTAGTGTTAGGTCTATCAACACCTTTACGTTTCTCTCCTGAAAAAACAGTAACTTAAGCTTTTTAAAGCTGTCTTGAAGGTGCCATTTACAACTGTTTCTAGACTAATAAATGTCGATCCCCGAACTTTTTATGCAAAACATACGCATAAATACACCATGTTAGACAATACGGCTTGTTACGCTTAGCCACTTACACGGGTACTTTACGACAACAATTTCCATACAACATGCAAAAAATGGACTTTGATGAATGGGGCGCGATTTGTTTCCATTGTGAAAAATCGCGGAAAGGGCTTTAAGACGGAGACGAAGAACGTTTTTGTCAGAACCGCGAACTCATTAGACCAACAACTCTTACCAACCAACAAATGTTCCTTTTTCATGACCAAGGTTCTTGATAGATTACGAACATGCTTCTTTCTTTCTCTCGAGAACCAGGAAAGTAATTCTCGCTAGATCAAGAAACATTTTTTGGAGAGAATCTACCAAAATCAGGCATTTTCTCACCAAATCTGTTGACAATTGTACTTTCATCAAATTCATCTGCAAAGAAATGTTTGGTGTTTTATAACAGTACAACAATTAAAGCCACTATCAGTTCATTTTTTTTCCAAAATCAAAATGCACAATTTTGTTCTCTAAATGCTAGGTTAGGTCATAAAAACAACCTTTATATTACGGTTTTCATTGTAAAAAACGCCACCTTAAGCATTTTAAAAGCGGTCCTGAAGATAGATGCCATTTAACGAGGTTTTGCGCCTAAAAGTCGGATCCCGACTGTATTAGTAAGCAAAGCATAAAAAATCATATTTCTTGACAAATACGGCGCGTACGCTTAGCCACTTACAGGGGTCTTTATTTGCAAACACGAACAGTGCAAAAAAAATACAACTTTGATGAAAAATAGGGGGCGCTGTTTGTTCATTTTGAAAAAAAAGTCGGATGTGATAGTGGCTTTAAGCGAAAACATACGCCTTCGATAAACACCAAGACCAGAAATAACCTAAACCGCAAATGAGAAGAACCAACGCGCTGCTATACGAGTATGATCGTACTTGTATCATACTCAAGTACCTAATTTTTGGACATTTAAAATTTGGATCAAAAGATTTACCATAGAATTGGACCAGAAAGATAGTTATTACAGTTTGGCCGCGGCATATTTTTTTTATGGTCTTGTAGTTCGTGTTCTTCCTTGAACCGTAATTATGATATTCAGTTGTTTGAATAAAAAAATAACAAACACTTTGGCAGTTGATTTGTAGATTTTTTTGAATATGAAATATACCCAGATTCAAGTATAGTGTCATAAACCTAAGAATATTTAAACTTTGGAACAGGGGAGCGGAATGCCTTCTGTAGTGACTCTTTTTAAATAGTTCACACGCCTATTTTAGGTTTTAAATATGTTTTATCCATTAACTATGTATTCATAAAGGTAAAATTAATACAATTAAAGAGTTACAAATTCGTCGTGCAAGAAGAGACCAGTTTAGACGAACACAATCTTTCGTGCAATCGTTTTTGAAAATTCATCAATTGTTTTCTAAAGGAAGCTTTCATCCATATATAAACCCCGAGGAACTTGGGAAACTCACCTTTGTAATTTTGTATTATCCAATTCGAAAATGATTTTCTTATAATCAACATTTTTTGCATCGAAACATGTACCTAATAACATGATTTTTTTTTCGGCATTCATTAACACTAATTAACGTTGCTTTGAGCACATTCGGTACTAATTTCTTTTAACTCTTTAGTTATATTGTTATTTACTGGCATAGCATCATCGTGAACACAAGATTGTAAGTGTCACAGAAAACAAAATAAATGTTAAAATAGAGGATGTATTTATAAATCATTAAATTAACATAAAGATATAAGAGGGGTCTAATATCGAACCTTGGGGCAGACCACAGGTTAATTTCTGAATAGTTGGGCGAAAACTGTTATTGGTGGCAACCATTATAAATGTAAGCTAATGGGTCTGACTATTCAGAAAATGATGTTGCCATTTGTCTGTTGACCTTTAGGGACCTTGACACGAGGTCAGGTCAAAATGGTCATACATCATCCAAAGTATATTCGACTTGGTATCAAAATGTTGCAAATTTCACAAGAATTTGTTATGAATTGATTTTGTTACTCGATCTTTTGTTTTTCTTGTTATACTGTCAAATAGCTAATTAGAACAATAGAATGCTAAATTTGTCTTATTCAGATCCAGTCGGGTGAGTCCTGTCCAAAAGCAAGAGCAGCCTCATGTTTTTGACACAATGTATAGTGAACCACTACCCCAACCCCCACACACACAATTAAACATAATTATTAAAAACAGAATATAAAATTTGTTTTTCATGAAATTTACAAGAGAAAATAGTTGATGTAGTCTAATATCCCTCGTCTTACCAAGGCTTTTTTTTGTAACACTGTTACCAAGGGGGGTGTGGGTGTTACCACCCCCTCGAGAAATTTGTTTAAAGCAACCCATGCTTATATTTTGATACCAGTGGATAGATAATGGTCCTCCTCTTTCCATTGATACCAAAATTGTTTAAGTACCAACATACCTATGTGGAAATCACAATGCCGTCTAAGGTCATTGTACCGACAAAATTTAATTTGCATTTCCAATAGAAAATAGGCGAAAATCAAATTTTTGCGCTTAAAAAAAAATCGTAGGATATCGGATTTTTTCCATGCGGTTTCAGCTCTAAAATGATGGCAATTGACTAGTTTTTTACATAAACATGGAGTTTAGAGCCATCTGTGCATAATATTTTAAAAAAATTACCCAAAATTCTGTAGGTGGCAACCCCCCCCCCCCCCCCCTTCGTTTGAAGGCATACCCTAACCCCGTTGAAGGAGCTAACCTTCACCTTTTTTTTTTTTTTTTTTAACAATATTAACATATAAAGCTTCTACATAATTGTACGTCTCTCCTTTCTGGTCATTTTTAAGCGCACTCGTAGCAACCCCTTAAACCAAATCTATTGAATGAATTGTTGTTATAACCGTGACACAACACGATTCGCACTACAGCAGACAAAGTTAGTGTTACTAGTTATCTTTTTAGACCCCCCCCCCACACCCCCGTCTCAGCCCATGTGTGAGTTTTAATTATTCTTTCCATCCCAAGGCCCGTGGGTGGTCACTGTTCATTGATATTGGATATCATGTGCGTCCACCAAAGAACACGTAAAAAGGGTCATTTTTTTTTTTTTTTTTTAAGTGTTTAAAAAGTGTAGCAAAAACACTGAAAATCTTGAAAAAGGGTGTATTGTTCATACTTGAACCGGACTTGAACTTACATTAGTGTACGATTTTGAAATTTCCATTTTGTATCGTATTCTGCCTCATTTTTGTGTAAATGAGCTTTCAGTAATAGCCTACAAAGACACAAATTTCTACTTGCTTAGGAGTCAATTTGCTAATATTATTAATTAAGGGTTGGATATTACACTTACCATACTGTTTAGGGTGCCTTTTAGAAATCATACTTTACTTGTTATCAGTACGTTTTAAAAAAAAAAACCTTTCCCTGTTTAGGGGTGTGGACTTTGAAAATGTGGACTTTTGGTAAAGCAGAACTCACCCCCCTAAAAATACCCTTTTTGAACATGTCATCACATCACTAAAAGGGGACTTTCTTGTCACCTTCTCTACACTTTGGACATTTTAATGACAAAATCACAAATATGTGGAACCTTTGCCCTTTTGTGTGATTTCTGTGGGGGGGGAGGGGGTGTCGAGGTTCTTGGATCCTCGGATATTCCCCATCTCCATACGGCCAGTGCCCACATGAACAAAACTCATAAGCTTAGGGTATGATTTTGAATTAGGTCCTGTAACAAGTAGATCATTACGGTACTTGGCTATTGTCCTGATTAATTGTACACACTCTATACACTAAGACCAGGGAAATAATGATCAATGTCATGAAAACGGTTCATCACATAAATAAGCTCAATTGAGATAACCGTGTTGTTTAAACACTCAAAGATTTGTGAACATATTGGTTGAACAAGAATATAACATCTATCAATCTATGGACTACGTGACATCCCGGGGACAGCAATAACAATGTTTCCATGTTCCATGGCCACATTTTTTATGGAAAAAAAAATAACGCAATTTTGTTTGGAACATTTTTACTACTGTGTAACACAATTTGTTACTTAACCATGGCATTAATAGCAGCTATATGTGGGGAGGGAGGGGGGGTGATGCACTCTAACTGGATCTTGCTTTAGCCAGAGACTATTCAGGGTCTATGGTTGAACGGGATACAGCATCATACAAATGAAGAGAATCACAATTTTGTCTGCCACTTTCTTACAACTGTGTAACATAATTTGGTTTACCCACAAATGGTCATTAATAGCAGCCGACTTAGGCCGAGAGCGTGGCCTAGCGTTAGGTGCTTGCCTCTGGCGCAATTACCATCAATTCCCGGGTTCGACTCCCGGTGGGGCCGTGGCACTTGCTCTGGGATTTATTCGGGTACTATCAATTCTGGATTTGATCTGTAATACCAGCTATTGACTAAATACAGAATCCCGCTCTCCTCCATGGTTCCACTTGGAATTGGGCAAATGGATCTGAAAGCATCCCCGTCCTTCGGGGACGTTTAAGCCGTCGGTCCCGTGTTCAGAGAGACACAACTGTTCATTACCTCGCGTCAGTGTCGATAAGAGGAGGGGTAAACCCTGACTGTTCCAATCCGCCCCAGCCTCATTAGCGGGCCATGTTAGAGGCGTCCGTATCATGGATAAACGCGGCCCGATCAGGACACTAGCTGAACAAATCCGGACAACACCATCACAAAGCCATTACCAATGACTTTGGATACGAGCAAACCAATAGCAGCTGTGGATGCATGGGGTTGGGTATATCAGGGCGGGAATCTCATCAAACAAATGACCCATACGGGGACCAGTGGCAACCAGACCCTTGGCAAATGGGGGGGCAGAATGGGTGCCAAGACATTTTTTGAGGGGGCTAATTTGGGTCCTTCTCCATAGACACGGTACAAAAGGTCAGTTCATTTGGGGGGGCAAGAAAGGGGGGGCAAGGGTTTCCGTTTGGGGGGCTTGCTCCCCCCTGCCCCCCCGCCTGGTTCGGCCACTGACGGGACTTTGCACAGACATCATTCTCATTTTTAGCCTTCTGTATATCAATGACCCCTTTTTTCATGCCAATTTTGGTATATGACAATGTCGTTTTGCAATATTTCTCAATCGAACCAATTTTTCTAAAATTTTGGGAAAATTAGACAAATTTTCTCAATCTGAGTAAAAATTGTCCTATTTGAGGAAAAAAATGCAAATAAATTTGCATAAAATTGGCCCAACATTTGCATCTCTGGTAAAGCTTATGGGTCCCTTTTTTGGCAAAAGAAATGGTGTAGCTATGGGTACTACTTCAGGGGCACGTTCCATACCAAACCAAACCTGAGGCCCCCCCCTCCCGGTATATGGTGACTAACTTGATCTTGCGTTAGACGAGACATCCAGGGTCTCTAGATGGGATTTCGAATAATGAAAACATCTTCATACATGTGCTGAGACAAAGATATTTATAGAACATCTTTTGTCTGAAGTGCGAAAGTGGTAATTCACGGTTTAATACCGGTGATCGTTGCATGGATGTGGTATAGACTACATCGACCATTTTCTCTTGCACATTTTACAAAACAACTTGCGTACTTTACTTACCCAGGGTATTAAGAGCAATAGCCAGAAATAATGGGGATTTGTCGGGTTCTTCTACATTTAAGCGAGTAGAGTGTTTAAAGATGACTAGTGCAAGAACTTGAGGCCTAACTCTTGCTTTGGACAGGGACGGGCCTGCAAAAAGGCAAATCTATGAATATGATGCCATCTAATTAGGTATTGCAAATTACAAGAATACGAAAGGTCAAATAACAAAATAAATATCATATACAATATTCCTTGTGAAATTTGCCACATTTTGGTACCAAGGTCGTTATACTTTGGAAGATGTATGACCATTTTGACCTTTGACCTTGTGTCAAGGTCACAAAAAGGTCAAACAGAAAAAATGCAACATGATTTTATGAATAGTCAGACACAGTAGAATATACGTTTATAGTGGGTGCCAACAATTAACATGAACTCCACCAAATTTTACATAGGCCCCTCCACTAGAAGTTCGATTGTGCTATTATGTATTATAATATACATATTGCATGTTCATTTACTTAGGTAGTAGTTGGGCATGTAAGGGGGTATCGTGCACCCCCAGACTGCAAACCTTTTGGGGCTCCTTTAAACATTTCAGATGTTACCAGTTGAAAAAAGTGCGTGTGCTCTTGAGATATGCCAAGATGTCGCAACCAATAAACATACGCTATAAATATTATATTTTGATAATTTATACGAGGTTGACATTGAACAAGGCCTGCTTTCCCCAAGACACCATTTTGCACGTGTACAAGTCTGCTCTGTCTCACCTCCCAGGCCTGCAGGGAATAACCTCATAGAAACGGACATAACACACAATGTATACAGACAAAAATCTGTTCAAAAATTAAATCAATAAAAATTAATCATGATCAACATGGAACCTGTCCGCCGCGTGCTCTCACATTAAACAAAATAATCGAGCATACAACATCGCCAAACAGACAATAATATGGACAGACAAACTTGTGAAATTCCAAACAGATTTAATTCCAAAAATTTTCATTTCAAAATTTGGACTCGCCGTCTGCCGCTTCTGTTCAGTTTTTAATAATAATGACACGTGATCTTTGGGTTATAGGCAATACAGAAGGTTAAATGTATTGGCCGTATCTTGTCTCATATAACAAAAGCCTGTAGCACAAATAACTATATCAATCTCTGACAATATGCTTATATAAGGACAGTCGATTGTTTGCCAATATTGACTTTAACTCGTTGACACCATTCAACCTATGTCACCCGCTCGTCCCTTACTCGTGTCCCTGAGCCACTCAAGCTGATTGCACCAAAAGTGTTAATTTTAATTTACTGATCCTACGAAATACGCCCCTCATTTTCCTTAGCGTTTTATCATGCTATTCTATTTTCTTCGGATCACAAAGACGGATGTCAATTTGAGAGAGAGTCTATTGTTGCGCGCCCCGGCCTGCTTTTGTGTGTTTATTTGTATTGCGGGTGTGAATTGAGAGTTACGTTTTAAAAAATTGTCACTTTCTGTTATTTCGAGTCCAGTGAGCCACGTTTCGTCAAATGCAACCATGGGCTCTGACGAACGCGCTCAATTGAGAGGGTGCAGAAAATGTGCGTATGGAATTAATGTATATACTCTGTTTTGAAAAATGTTTTGTACATGTATCATTGTTAAGTCCAGTCAGTCTTCTGGCAGTTGTAGTGCTGGTAAAATGGAACAAATAGAAAACCACTCTCCGCACACACACACTCTCTCTTTCTTCTCTTTTACAGATCGAAATTGCACAGTGCATACATATTTAGACTAAAACGTGTGTAACACTAATATAGAAACCGCAATTTTTTTACGCATCATACACATTATGGTGGCAATAAATGGGTGAAACGGAGCGGAAAATGTCAATAACAATTACATTAAATAATTTGGCACCAAAAAAGGGTTTTAAACAAGGTCGGGGAAAAAACCTGAAAAAAAAGGGGGGGGGGTAAAATTGGGCCTAAGTGAAATGTGAAGAATACAACATTTGAATGCTACCAAAAACATTATTCTCTAGGGCAAATAAACCAGAAACTACACAAAAATACGCTCAAATTAGATGTTTTACACAACTGTAAAAATGTTCCTATTTTACCAGACTTACCTTTTCATTTACGGTAAATCCCAATTAATCAATAATCTTCATGCTTTATTACAATACTAAACATAAAATTACAATTTGAAGCAGGAAAAATGTAAAGACAAACGGGGCTGAAAAATAATAATACCACATTTTGAAAAAAAAAGGTAGTTATTTTTTAATACTTGTTTAATGTAAGACATATGAAACTACTGAAAATCGGTTTTGACTATAAATGTGTTAAATAGCGTCGTAAGTTAACGGTTATTAAAAAAATCAAAATTTTATTTCCCTATCATTTTTAACAAAAATGAGTAATCGTTAAAAACTCTTGCAGGAACTCAATTGCCTCATTTTTGTAATATATTTAGTTTCATTTGAAAAAAAAGCTAGTTTACACACATATATATAGTTACTGTTAGCATATCTGTAAAAGTCGTGTAGTGTAGAGGATAAGATTAGGACTTGTAATCTATCCTTTTGAACACTGGGAGCGACTACAGTCGCTCAACGGTCAAAAATTGTCAAAATTTTGTTACAATACAAAAAGGGTCAAAAAAGTATTAATTACAGGCAGATTCAGATCAGGAATGAACAATGACAGCTAAAAAGTCCACAACAAGCCTAGTCTTGCTGATATTTTTGTAGATGGCTTTCCAAATGACCGGCAAGATTTGTGACGCCATTTATAAAGCCAACTGACATATTTAATATATTACGGATACAGAATTGACCGTGTCGAAAGGGTTAAAGGAAAAGGAGCTGGAGTTGGCTGGCCAGTGAATGTGGTGGCATGTTACTCGTCCGATTCATTAGGCCAGGACAGTGTGATTGCCCAAATCAGCAAAATCAACGGCTATAAAGATAATGTTTTTTTTTTTTTTATAAGTTGTTGTACATCGTTACCTTATGATATATTTTCATGTCAAAATGAAATTCCGTTCTTTCTGACCCAAACAAAAATTTTGAGGGAAACAATCATTCAAGGTTTGCATTTCCTTTATACCCAAACACACAGTAAAGGTTATTTGAACGGCCTATGGTTACTATACCGGAGGGCCCAAGGGTTCAAAATTAATACCAAAGGATTATCGGGTAATGTAAAATAGAAATGGGTAGAGTAGAGAAAAGTTGATGGTTTTGAGCCCCAAAAATTGCTGATCTTAGATGCCTAGAAAATTGAGTTTCAGGAGTAAACTGAGGGTTGGGTTGGTTGATTTTTACTTTTGTGACAGCTGACACCATGTAAGAATTATATACATGTGATTAAAAAATCGCATAAACCCACACACGCACGCCACAAATACACACACAATACCAAGACAAAAATAAAATCGGGAAAAAGAATGTGTAAGGAAGGAAATACACACACATACACACACGTTTGCGCGATTAGTAAATCGACATTGACTCCAAATTGTAGCTGTAAGCCAAATAGTTATCCCCAAATCAACAGTGCGCCCTCCCAGATATTTTTAATTCTTTGAAACACGGCAAGCGATACAGTCGCTCAACGGTCAAAAATTTGTCAAAAAGTTATGTACAAAAAAGGTCAAAATTATTAATTACAACTGCCTATTCAGAATCAGAATGCAACAATGCATCTAAATAAGTCCAAACAAGCCTGTCTGCCGATATTCTTTTTAGATGGCTTTCAAAAATGACCTGCAAGCATTTGTGACGCCATTTATAAAGCCACTGAACATAGGGGCTTAATTACGTATACAGAATGGGCCCGTTGTCGAAAGGGTAAAGGAAAGCAGCTGAGTTTTCTTGCCATGGACATGTGGTGGCACGGTTCACTCGTCCGACTTCATAGGCCAAGGACAGTGTTTGCCCAAATCAGCAAAATCACGTATAAAGATAAATGTTTTTTTTTTTTTTTTTATAAGGTGTAATCGTACCTTCTGATATGATTTTTCATGTCAAAATGAAATTCCTTTCTTCTGCCAAAACAACATTTTGAGAAAAATCAATTTCAAGGTTTGCATTTCCGATATACCAACACACAGTAAAAAGCTTTGAGGGCCTATCGCTACTATACCGGAGTGCCGCGGGTTCAAAATTCATACCAAATGTATAGGGTCCATGTACAATGGAAATGGGTAGAGGAAAAGTTTTATGTGTTTTTAGCCCCAAATTGCGATCTTAGATGGCCTAGAAAGATGAGTGCAGGAGTAAGTCAAAAAACTGAGGGTTTGGTTTTTTTTTGTTTGTGAGTTTTACTGTTGTGCCGCTGCACCATGCAAGAAATTATATACATGGATAAAAACATCGCATAAACACACACACGCACGCACACATACACACACACATACACAGCAAAAATAATCGGAAAAAGAAGTAGAAGGGAAATACACACACATACCACACTACGTTTGCGCGAATTAGTAAATGTACATTGACTCAAATTGTAGCTTGTAAGCCAATAGTTATCCCCAAAATTCACAGTGGCCCTCCTCCCAGATATTCTTTTAATCCTTTGAAACACGGCAAGCGACTACAGTCGTCAACGGTCAAAAATGTAAATTTTGTACAAAAAGGTCAAATATTAATTACAAGTGAATAATCAGAATCAGAATGAACAATGCATCTAAATAAGTCCAAACAAGCCTAGTCTTGCTGATATTCGTTTTAGATGGCTTCCAAATGACCTGCACGATTTGTGACGCCATTTATTAAAGCCACTGACATATGTGATATATTAAGTATACAGATTTGGCCCGTGTCGAAAGGGTTAAATGACAGATCTAGTTGGCTTGCATTGACATTGGTGCACTGTCACTCGTCCGACTCATTAGTTGGCCCAGGACGTGTTTGCCCAAATCAGCCAAAATCCACAACGTTATAAAAATAAAAAAAAAAATAAAGAAATGTTTTTTTTTTTTTTTTTTTATAAAGGTTTAAATCGACCTTTGCTATATGATTTTTCATGTCAAAATTGAAATTCCTTTCTTTACTGCCAAATAACAAAATTTTTGAGAAAAATCAATTTCAAGGTTTGCATTTCCTATACCACACACAGTAAAGGTTATTTGAACGGCCTATGGTTACTATACCGGAGTGCCGCGGGTTCAAAATTCATACCAAATGATTATCGGGTCATGTAAAATAGAATGATGGGGTAGAGAAAAGTTTTATGTGTTTTTATTTTAAACCCCAATTGCGATCTAGAGGCCTTAAAAGAGATTTTCAGGAGTAAAACTGAGGGTTTTTGTTTGTTGCTTTTTTACTTTTGTGACCCGCTGCACCATGTAAGAAATTATATACATGGATTAAACAATCGCATAAACACACCCACACGCATACGCACACATACCCACACACATACACAAGCAAAAATAAAAGCGGAAAAAGAAGGTAAGAAGGAAATACACACACATACACAACCTTTTGCGCGTCATTCGTAAATGTACATTTACCCCAAATTGTTAGCTAGCTTGTAAGCCAAATAGTTTGTCCCCAAATTCAACTTGCGCCCTCCAGATATTCTTTTTAAATTATAAAAAATCCTTTGAACACGGCAAGCGACACAGTCGCTCAACGGTCAAAATTTTCCAAATTTTTGTACAAAAAGGTCAAATTATTAATTTACAATGCAATATTCAGAATCAGAATGAAAATTCATCTAAAAAGTTCCAACAAGCTCTAGTCTTTGCCGATATTCTTTTTAGATGGGCTTTCCAAAGAACCTGCAAGCATTTGTTACGCCATTTATGTATAAAGCCACTGACATATGTGCTATATTACGTATACATAATTGGGCCCGTTTCGACAGGGTTAAGGCCCATTTTGAAATCAATGTAAGGTACATGTATTACATAAGTAAAACTCATATGATAATTATGTAATGGGTGACAATGGAATGTGTACATTACCCTATAAAACAAAGTGTAATTAACTGGTTTAAATTTTTATCTTCACGTTTCCCTTTGTTTTGCCTTTTTCTCAAAATGTTTGGCCTACAATACTTTTTTACAACCCGTACGCGTGGTAACGTATAAATCCAACGTTTGTATGACGCCATAGCTACCACCTGAAAATTTGGTCAGAGATTGTAATAACGTGCTGAAGATTGTTTAATCAAGTCAAAACCAACAAAACGTTGCAGCTTAGATTTACGCCGTTATTTTACGCTCCCTGCAATGGTTTTCGTATTTTTACGGCTCTGGTTTATTTTACGTTCTGCACGTTATGAGTCCCAGCTTGCCAGTCAATCCCGTTTTTTTACAGATTTATTTTTACCAGTGTAGTTATAGGCCATAGCCATTTCTGTACGGGGTCCTTAAAGTTCGAGTTTGTTGCACCCCCTGGTGATTATGTTTCCCAATATATCACCTCGAAGGGAGTGTCCCCCTGACTAGGATTAGGTATGTTTCCGCCCCAAAAATGCAATTATCCCCGCGCGTACTGCTACAAATTTCAAAAGGCCACCTTGCTTTTATGAAAAAGCTGCTATTGTATTCTCATTATAGAGATGAATTTTATCCGACTAAACTAAATAAAGTTCACCTTCCTGAAGTGGGGCTTACCATTTAAATGTTCAGATGGCCGCCGGTAGGAGGCCTATTTTGTTAAATGTCCAAAAATTGCCAAATAATGGGCAATAATGCGAGTAATTTTGAGAGCCACCAAAAAGAGAGATTTAATGGCATTTGTGTATTGAGGACATGATCTTAACTCATGATGGAGGCGGTTATACCCACTCCGGAGGACATATATCAAAGAAAACACTCCCCACACAATCTTTTTCGACATAATAAGAACCAAAAAAAAAAAAAAAATAACGAAAACTACTGTAAAATTTTTCCGCAATTTTCTCTCGTACTTCGGGATAATTGCATACCACTCAACACTATAGATGACGCTGGGAGGAAGTGCTGATCTAGGCCTTAGAGGAGAGAAAAGAACCTGTGGTACCATCGGAACAAAGATAGCTCGAAAGAAACTTCGGTCACCATATTTAAATTTTCCTTCTACCTCTAGACATTTTTTTCACTCTCAATAACATTTTTATATTTTTACTGGGAAACACCTAAGACGTCACTGAGTAGTCTTAAATACAGTCCACACCCATTTATCATGATTTTATTGGTTCAGGTTGTATGAGCTGTGTCTTCCTAGAACTATTATAGAGTCAGTTTAAACTCCGTTATATGGCCCAAGTAGTAAAACATGCAAATTGGTGCGCCCCAGGGGGGGGGGGTGGCCCATATCTATATCTCTGTCTTTGGCGTTGGGCCCAGACTCCTTCATATATGTTGCTGGGGGTCGCCACTCCTCCGCACAGCGAGTCTTTTTGCATTCCCCAGCATAAGCCGGTAGCCATTTATACTACTGTGGTGGAGAGAGGCAAGCCGAGAAAAGTGCCTTGCCCAATTGCACAACACTTGGCGACCAGCGGGGCTCTAACCCGCAAACCTTAGTACAGACTGGTCCCCATAAAAACTTACAATCCAACTAAAAATTATAAAAATATAATCTGTGCATTTTTTGCCAGATATTTTGACTTATGTGTTATACAGATCCTAAGCTAAATCCTCGCTTTTATCCCATCCAATTTGTTGACCCTAAAGCGTAGATATGGTCAGTGTCAACCAAGATAAAAGCCACTTGGGCCGTTTTTCACCTGAGTTCAAGAACTAAAGTAAAGGCATATGCATTGTAGCATCATTATGGGAGTAAACCCTTTTCAAACAAAATAATATTGTCCAGATCAGAGTGAATGTATTATCCTGCATTGAACTAATCAATATATTATTTTTCAGTGAAAGCACCAAATATTATTTTGTGGTTGAAATGAGGGACTCACTCTTAGGGGGACAATAATCATGAAATTCATGGAAATTTGGGGAATTTGACTGCTGAAACTAATGTAACGGTCTACAAATCTGTTGAGGGACAAATGTGTGGACAACACTCTAATGTGGAGGGACAATTTACCTTTCCCCTATTCCCCATTGCCTCCAAGATGCCAGGGAGGAATATGATGAAGAAAGCAGTGTTCAACAAAGAGCAATAAAGGAAAGGATGGTTGTGTTCAAAGGTCTCAGTTTAGTTTCAACAGGTGTGTTTTTATGGTGCTACCTTCTGCTGAAACATGTAGTTAAGCTGAGAAAACAAGACTGTTTGGAATTGAATTTCCCAATGCTACATGTATTTATTAGCAATTGCGACATTATAAAGTTATAACATGTATAAAGTATGTTATATCACAAGAAGCAGAACTTTATACCTACTTTTTATCATAATTTTCAATAAAGAATCTCTTGAAGGTGATTTTCAATGCCAACTTTGTTGTTATCAGGATAGCCGAAACTGGCCCAACAGGTTTTTCAACTGTCTCAGATAATTAGCCATAACTCCTGAACCAGACCCCCAAATTACACCAACTAAAAATCTAATGAAAGCTGGAACACTCCTAAAAAGAATCAGTAAAACTTCGGTTGATATGAACTTAAATTGTTGCCCAAAAAATTAATCTTTGATTGTATAGTTTTTTTGGGACAGTCTGTACTTATGAGGCGAGCGCTGATCCACTATACCGTTCGTTCGTGCGTGCAATCCAAAATCACAGTGGAAGATCCGTCTTTAACCAGCTGATAGTTTCATCATCCAGGTTGATCAGGCCTGGAATTCCTCTTGGGGACTTGTAGACCTCGCAGTCATCTATGATGTGGCTAATGGTTTGTGGCTCTCCACAATCGCAGTTTGGTGAAAGTTCTACTCCGATCTTGTGAAGGAAGTTCTTTGTACGACCAACGCCAGTTCTGAGTCTGTTGAGGTTGACCCATGCTTTCCTATCAAGGTCACAGCCTTTGGGCTTGCTAGATGGGCTGTCCACAAACTGCTTTAGGTTCAAAGTAGAGGATGACCATTGCTCATACCATCTGTCATTGATCCAGGATGATCGATAGGGATACTGTGACTGCAGTGTCATGGATTGGATAGCAAAGTGATTCGGTGGAATTCTCTGATCCTCAAAAGGTGTTGGTGGGGGGATTAGGCTACCAGGTTCATCACTATACCATTTGCATATAGTAGTATGCAATCACTTTCCCTGTGTCAACAGGGAAGGGTCAGTCCAAGTAGTAACCAGCTATAGTAACGGCACTCTCTTGGACAAGTCAATACCCCACTTTAATATTTTTTACATCTTGGAAATGATTATTAGAAAGTGTTGTTTAATAACGTCGAAAAGATGGGTATAGGGCTGCTTTTCTTCCTGATTTACGTACCCTAGAGCGAATATAATCACCGCTATCTTTAAAAACAAGCCTGTACGTAAAATATAAATGCCATAAATTCTTTTGGGAGCTCCCAAAATATCACCCAGGTTCTTATTTCAACAATTTGCCATTTTAAGTTCATTTAGCAAAATATGCCTCCTTGAGGCGGCCATCTTGGACGCCTAGATGTTTTCCCCCTTCAGGCAGTTAAAACTTGGTTTCGTGTAGTTGTGGATACAATTTTTTATCTCTAATGAAATTATAATGGCGGTTTTACATAAAACAATGGCGGCCATTTTGAAATGGGCAGGACACGCTAACGTGCAGCTTTTCGGGGCGGAAACATACCTAATCCTAGTCAGGGGGACATCCCCTTCATGGTGATGGGAAAATTAATCACTAATTGGGTGCAACGAACGGAAAATCTGATGATGGCAGCAGCTTATGGGCTATAGCGGTGTTGCACTTTCCACCGCGGAACGATTCTGTACTGTGTTCCCTTATAATTATGGAGAAACCGGCAAATCGTCAGGGTTTGGTGGTTGATGGTTTAGGATAGAAGAGAGATGAGGCTATAGTTTAGATGAGTTTAATATGAAAAGTGGCAACAAATTGAACAAGTAATTGATGCACCAGTTCTGCCTCCTTCAATTATATAGCTCTGAGCGAAGCGTTCAACCTAATATTTGAATGCATTAATTATATAGGAGGTCAAGACATAAAATTGTGCAAATATTAGCGTATAATAATAAGTCTATACGACAGTCAACGTAAATCATCCACCCATCGACGTAGATAGAAATTGGCTACATGCGTAAAATTTTCGATCCGTGATTGACTGAGGCGAAGGAATTGCGTGACACCAGACAAACCTCACAATAACCCAAAGCATTATAATTCAAAGATCTGATTCTAAAAAAATTACATTGTGTTAAAATAATTTATAATGAATTATGGTGAACTTTTAGGCGAACTGTCCCATTTTGCCGGTTCAATGCACCATTAAAGGGAAAAACTGTTTTCATAAAGATATACTTACAGTTTATTGTCAATTTTCTGTTTTAAAGTGTATTTGAGTGCGGTAAGTTTGCTCTCCCTTTCGAAAGCAAAAAGAGTATTTTGTTGAAATTTAGGGATGTTATGATGACTACCTCTAACATGGCTGACGAGAAGTGAGCAAATAAGTAAAGGTCCATTCATACTTCGATGCACTGCAATGCAGTGCAGGTGAAAATGGAAACCATCTCTTGCTCAACGCAACATCAACCCAGTTCAAATTGCATATAGCGCTTGCTGCTGCTGTGTTGAGTCAGAGAGGGGTTTTTTTAATCCATTTTCACGCACTGCTTTGTTGGTAAGTATGAATGGACCTTAAGTCTTAGGTGCGAACTCCGATGACGCCACACGAAAAGATTTGACCCGTCCAACAAAACCAAGAACCACGTGTATGGCACGCTAAAAAGGGTAAAACGTTATTGCGACAACGCGTTGCTTTTGAAAGCAGCGTTGCTATGTAGCCATTAATAGAATAGACCGTAAAGAGAGACACTGCACATTTGAAAAATAGTGCGCCCTATGAGTTCAAAAATCGTATTTTTGCATGGTTATAAAACTTTTATAGACATAGCCCTAACCTGGAAAATTATTAAGCCCGAATTAGCGTGCATGGTGGGTTAAAAGGAACGATTTTATAATTAATGTCGCCCGGGGACATTAATCAGCAGACGACGCTGAAATGGCGCGTAACACAAGAAAACAACGGCTAGGAATTTGATTCTACGACATGCGCCTTTGTTTGACCGATGAGTGACATTTGTGGTTTTTTAAATCATGAGTACGAGTATGATATTCATGCTAATATACACCATGTTGGTTTTAAGTGACGGCAAAATTAAAAAAGTTAGCCTATGCCGGCCTTCTGCTGTTGGGGTATTGTAATTTTATGTGTGAAAATATATTATCTGCTTATCTTCCGGCCCCCGACGGTCTAACAAGCATGTTGCGAGGGAAAAATGAAGAAAATTTCATTTTTTGAAAAGTGCCACTGCTTTCAAAAAAGCAACAGTTGTTATCAATAACGTATGACCATTTAGGCTCGCTGAAAGCGACGCGTTGCTTTTTACTTTTCTGGATTGGTTAGAAAAACGCTTAAGGTAGGTAGCCAATAGAAATAGAGAGCTGTTGCAATGTTAGACCAATACGTTATGACCCATTTGACTTGCTTGCTGAGGCCTGAGTAGCCAAATAAAATGGGACCTTCAATAAAAGCAACTCGTGCTTCAGCAAGCAAGCCAAAAGGGTCATTAAAGTATTGGGTCAAACAGTTTCTTGTGAAAGCGACGCGTTGCTAACGTGATAGCCCAATAGAAATAGGACCTTCCAAAAGCACGTCAACCGGGCAGTGCAGCAAGGGTGCAAGGTTGCAACCAAAATGGGTCAATAAACGTATGCTCACAACACGTTCCTTTTGAAAGCATGCGTTGTGCTTAAAGTTCTATTTCTATTGGCTAACTTAGCAACGCGTTGCTTTCAAAATCAACGCGTGTCGCAATATCTTATGACCTTTTAATTGCCATACACGTGGACAGACGCTATAACAACTTCGATTTATTTTCGGGTGTTTAGTTATGGGGCCGTTGACTTGGAGTAATCAACAACTCGATCATTAAAGTGACAGGAGGGAGGAGAGTTTTTTAGGAACACGTCTTCTCTCAAAAAATGAACGGATCGATTGTAGACCACTACAAGAACGTTCCGCGAATCCGTGGGCAACGACGCTGGAACGCGAGGTTTTAGAAATTTACACACTATTTATGTCGAAAATGCAAACGATTTGATCGTCGTTCTTAAACGGGTCGATTCATTTGGCATTTTTCGCGTAAATTTAAAAACCGTCGACCTGTTTCGAACCTGCCAACGTCGTTTCGACGTCCGCTCTAAACGACTATGCCCGCTGGCCGGTTATTGGACAAACAGTACACAAGAAAACAGCCAGCAAACATTGTTTTGAACTTGCCGGACTATCATATAACCCGTGCTTTAACTTTTGTCGTGCACACCAGAAAGTACTAAATCATCATATTCATTACATTATTTATATATTTTTTATTATTTTATTATTAACGACGGCGTATACGGCTTATTCGTTTTCAAGTGTTGATCTAATACATTGGAAAGCATTCCAAATATTGCAAAAACGCCGGCTTCGAAAAAAATTGGGGGGCGCTTTCATTTGGATATCTCCTCATGTCCTTACATTATTTTATTTGACTAGTTTTCAATAATAATTAAGTAATCCTGCATTATTCATCATTAATTTCCTTAATCAAGGACCTCCATTCAGTTCGGCGTACATTAGTCTCTTTCCATCATGTACACTCCTTTAAAAATAATAGGTAGTTAATTTTATTTCTGTATTGGGCTCGGGTGGCAAAAGCACTATATCAGTGATTTATACTAAAGTAAATTATTTCACAATGACAGAAAACTAATTGGCATCATTTAGAATCCTGAAAGGTAAGTAAATTACATTTTCTCACATTGGCTATATCTCATACCTCAAGTAATATATTTGTTTACCATTTTAAACCTAAAATAAACTGATTTTGTACTACTGTACTTTAATGAGTGGAAGGTTGTTCCAGTATCAGTGCGATATTGTATACGATTTGACGATTGAGACGATAAGTGCCTCACTAATAATCTGATGAGTTTAACAAGTTTGTAAGCAGGCGTGGTCCCCCCCCCCCCCCAATTCACAAAAGGTGCAAAAGGTCCACGTTTTGATGATTGTTTTTTGTAATAAAATGTCCAAAATTTAGAGAAATATTGACAAGATAGAGTCACTTTGGTGGTGTGTTGAAATGTTCAAAAAAGTAACAAAAAAAAAAAAAAAAGAAGGGGTTCCCACTGTTGCCCAAAACAAATCAACTTTTTGCAAAAAGGGTCCACTTTTTCTCACCTCTATAATTATACATTTGCTACAGGGTGAGCAAAAAAAACTGACCCATTTGTGTCCGCCATTTTGAATTTGTAAGATAAAATATTTCTAACATATATGGTATCATCTGAAGCTTAGTTCGTGTCTTTCATTTGCTGCATAAATCATTCGTAATCGGTTAGGATAGGACCGAGCTTACAGTTTGTGTTTGAAATAAGTACGTCTGTTTTGGGCTCTGTCCACGGATTCCATTACCAATGAACGGCGTGTTTCCAGCGAGGCAAATCAGTGTTCAGAAGAACACGAACCTCGGGCTATTTATTGACTGCAGCATATAAACTGGACGCTAGCTAACCCCACATAATTCAGTCACAATTGATCATCGGATGCCCCTCTTAACGTTTTCTACGTCCTCATCCACCCATAAAAATCATTTTGAAAACATAAAGTAAATTGATTCCCTACATGTATCAGTTTTAGCTGTTTTCTGGAGGAGGTTGAATGAATCGTACCATATGAAGGAACAGACATAGGTGAACAACCTTTTGAGGATTTAAAGTAGTGTTGTCTATAATTTGTTACACCAAAATATGCCACATCTTGAAAAAAAGGGTTTCAAAGAAAATTACCATTATCACTTATTTTACACCCTGAAGATACCACTTTAGTTGACATCAACATGGACATGCCCTATCATCATTTTGGGGAGTCATTTGTTTAGTCGGCCACCGGATTCAAATGGGAATCCGTGGATAGGGGTTGTAAAAGCGGAACTACTTATTGATGCAAAAGGACTGTTGTAACTCCAGCCTATACTTATCAGATTGGAATTATCTTTGCCACAAATAAGAGAAGGAAATAGGCTTTCCGATGAATTTACCACATATCTGTATATTTTATTTAAAAATCAAAATGGCGGACCCACAATCTGGGTCAAGTTTTTTTTCTGACTCACCCTGTATTATAATTTTAATATATGATAATAATGACAAAAGATATGGCCTACCCCAAAAATTGATATAATTTAAACTAGCGAATTAACGTAATTAAAGCATGTATAAGCTCCCGTGCAATTTTCACCAAAATTCGCATTTTTATTTCAGCCCCAAATGCACAAACCATTTGGAACCGAATAGACATTTTTTGCACGGTCTGTCGATCGTGTGATGCGAATGAATTCAACTATTTTTTTAGCCTCATCCATCATTGAGGAAACAGTTCGCTTTAAGATAGGGTGATCGAATTACCGGTCACAGCGTTTTAACAAATACAAGTCATTAAATATTTAAAATGTTAATACAAAAAGGATCTTTCCGTATATCTTCTACGAAAATGTGGTATCATTCTGTCGACAACATTTGGCGCCCTCTAATATCGTGCAGCAGATATATGTGCCACAATCAAAGCGATACATAAAAAAAAACACGACAAGTACGGAAAATAAAGGAAGAGGGGCCCGTGAACATGCAAACAGACGCAAACGTACATAAAATCAAATCATGATATACATGCTCCTAAAACTGAAACAAATCACCAAACGACTATGGCAAGCCATAAAAGGCCATAACGTATTGCTTCAACGCGTTGCGAGAATAGCAACGCGTTGCGACATTTCGGCAACGCGTTGCGTACATTTCAGGCAACGCGTTGCGGAGTCGGCCATCAAAAATCATGAATTTTGCTGTGACGTGATATTTCAAAAAAGACCCACAAAACGCGTTGCTAGATCTTTGGCCAACGCGTTGCAAACTTCACACGCGTTGCGAGTTCACAACGCGGTTGCAGCTTCGCCCCGCTTTTAAAAGGTTACAAGCCATAAGGGACATAACGTATTGCCGCAACGCGTTGTGAGAAAGTCCACACGCGTTTGCTACATTTCGGCAACGCGTTGCGACATTCAGCAACGCGTTGCGACATTTCAGCAACGCGTTGGCGGTTCGGCCAATTCAAAATCCTGAATATCTGTGACGTATTTCAAAAATATAAATCTCGCAACGCGTTGCTACCTTCACACGCGTTTGCAAACCTTCACAACGCGTTGCGGCAATACTTAGTGAACCCTTATTGGTGCCTTCACCTCTGATTTGAAGTTTGCAACGCGTTGTTGAAGCTCGCAACGCGTTGTGATGGCTTTGCAACGCGTTTGTGAAAGCCATACGGGTCATAACGTTGTGCCGCAACGCGTTGTGGATCTATTTTTTGAAATACGTCAAAAAAAATTTCATGACTTTTTATTGGCCGACGCCGCAACGCGTTGCCGAATGTCTCAACGCGTTTGCTACTTTTCTCACAACGCGTTGGCGGCAATACGGTTATGACCCTTATTGGCTTGTGGACCTTCCGCAACGCGTTGTAAAGCTCACAACGCGTTGTGACTCTCGCAACGCGTTGTGAAGCTTGCAACGCGTTGTTGAGTGTCCAACAACGCGTTGCTAGATACTTTGAAGGCGTTGTGGGTCTATTTTTTGAAATCCGCCAGAAATTCATGTTTTGATTGGCCGACACCGCAAACGCGTTGCCGAATGTTCGCAACGCGTTTTTTGCCGAAATGTCGCCACGCGTTGCCACTTTTCTCGCCACGCGTTGCGGCAGTACGTTATGGCCTTTATGCTTGCCATAAACGACGACTGCATATAACCACCCACTCTTAAAATGTGGGTTAAACATCCTCGATCAAATAGTAAATTGGTTACTTCGTTGTCATTTAAACAAGCGTTGGTTAACTTTTGTGACCCATGC